>JAHDVE020001349.1:0-258549 GCA_022606495.2 Halesus radiatus
GCAAAAATATTGACGGGTCGATCGAAGTATCGTCAAAAGCACTGAAGTTGTCAATACATTGACAAATGGTATTAACCGATTGCGGGGTGTTTTAGGTCAGGCGAGGTGACACGAACAATGTGATGCGAACAGACTGCAAAAACTTTGGCAGTTTTATTTTCGATTCTGTTTCGCGTCTGTATTACTGTGACGTGCCATTTGTTATGCGAGACACAAGCTTTAAAATATTATATTTGAGATCATCTTATTCTTCTGGTGCCCTTTACTATCGAAGGTAAGCTTGTTGGGGAAATCTTCACGAAGTTCTGAAAAACTCGGTATGAAGAATAAAGCCTAAATATAAATAATATGTTTTCGTAGAAAGCATTTACTTTATGGTTTGACGTATTTATTAAATAAAACAAACACTTTGTTTTAAAACACTCATTTATATTTAAATCATCGCCAACCGGTTTCGCTTATCCCAAGCTTCATCAGGGTAAGATTTAAAACTAACCAAAAATACAGTGAAAGTGAAGTATAGGTGAGATATGTAAAATATATGGTTTTGACATTAGATTAGATAATTTAGAAGCTTTAAAAATAAAGAAAGTCATTAAAATTGATAGTATATTAATCAAGGTAATCTGTCTTACAGTCACATATTAGATACATTTCTCGTTAACTCAAAATTTCATACTTCTTCTTAATCCTTCCATCCTTTAACGTTCTGTATCTGTCTTTGTTTTATGTTTTGTTCCATTCTGTTACATGTAAGCATATATCTGTCTCATTGTTCCATTGTTTCGTTTTATATTTTGTCTCCCTCTTATTATATTTTGTATATCTCATTTATATATGTTCACCCTATGCATTTTTTTTCAGTTTTTAATTTTACCCTGAAAAAGCTTGGGATAAACGAAACCGGTTGGTGATGATTTAAATTCCTCAATATACATTTATCTCTAACACTTATTTGTTTTTATTTATTGCAGCTCAATATATTCCTCTGCAAAATGGTAGAAGGCTCTTGATGTTGAATACGTTCACTTTTAGTACCCATACTAAAATCGGGACAAAGCAAAGATGGCAGTGCTCCTCGCACTCATATGGGTGCAAAGCTGTCGCATACACGGAAAATGATGAAGTTTTGTCTTATAAAAGTAATCATCATCATGAACCGCCAAAATATACGGTCATTAATGGAAGGTATATCAAAATATAAAGAAATATATACGGTCATTAATGGAAGGTATAACAAATTATACAAAAATATACGGTCATTAATGGAAGATATATCAAATTATAAAAAAAATATACGGTCATTAAAGGAAGGTATAACAAATTATACAAAAATATACGGTCATTTATGGAAGGTATATCAAATTATAGAAAAATATACGGTCATTAATGGAAGGTATATGAAATTATAAGAAATATACGGTTATTAATGGAAGGTATATCAAATAATAAAAAAAGTTAAAATAAATTAGTGCATGTTTGTTCATTTATCGTCCCTTTGTTATGTAATTATTATTAGAGAATTTTTTTCAACATTAAAGATAGTTTCATGATAATTTTATTTATTTTTCTTACTAGTTCTGTTACCTCATTTCTATGCAGTAACTTTAACATTAACGTATCAACCAAAGGGTCTGATCTAAAAGATATTCTATTTATATATCCATCAGTGGCGTACAGTCCATAAAGGCTCAAAAGCTATGCCTATGCCAGAAAAAAACAGGTGAAAAGAAATTAAAAGGTAATAAAACATACGACGAAATTCTGATCAAAATGTATTGTTGCCATGAATTTGGTAAGGAGCTTGCTTGTATGATGATTTATTCAGTTGGCTGCAATAATCAGTGGAAGATGATAAATGTACAATTCATACCCGAACTTTAAAAAAAACTACACACGGTCTACCACGGGTCATAGGCCAATACACGCCACTCCTATTTATAGCTCCGTTATAATATCTTCATCTTTCTCATAAACCCCAGAATGCAACAAAAAATATGTTACAACGGATCGCTCAACAGCAAGACCATACTGGCGTTTATTCATATCTCATCACCAAAAAACATACATTTTTTCAATTTATTGGAAAAACTTATTGAACCTTATAAACCTCTGTAATATTTAATCGATGAAGACAATATTAATATCTCGATTCCTTTATTATTTTGTGTGTGTTTTTGCTTCATATTTCTTTAAGATTTATTAATATTATCTCTAACGATTAGATATTTATTTTTAATGAAGAACCAACATTTCCTCACTATACTTCTATTCCCACGTCTATTTTTATCACAAAACTTTGTGGTTCATAAATAATAATCCCTTTTTTTGTTAAAAAGTATACATTCCTGGGTTATGAATAACCTGACCATATTTGAAAATCTACTACCACCACAATAAGCGGAAAAGGTTGGTGTGTCGTGATGGAGGACTTTCCTTGTAATTTTTAAGTCGGTTAAAGATGAATAGTTTATATTTATTAGTTATGCAAATCATTTTATTAATAGTACGTTATGTACATAAGAAAAAATATTGTATAAAGGTCCTGAAAACGAGGAAAAAACATCGGCCACGCATAAAACGCATGATACGTCAATTACAGCCTGTAGACCGCAGGCTGTTATTGACGACCGCGCATCGTGACATGGTGAGTAAAACCCCGTATCCCACATAACTATAATTATATTAACACTTTTTTCTGTAGCGTTCGATAAATACTTATATATTTAAATAATTAGAGACATGTTCAAATCATGTGAAAGTACTGGAAGGAAAAAAATAAATACTTTTTGTTTTTACTACAATATTCAAAATAAATAAAAGTCGGGAACAATTGATCAAACATTTTCAATTATCGAAATTATTTCTTAAATCAACAACTAATTTCTTTGAACTGTCTGGGGCCTAAGAGTCGAAAGGTTTTATAAAAATTACATCCGTTTACAAATCGTTAGGTAAAGATCACCTTTAGCAATTATTTCTTCGGCGGGTTAGAACAAATATGTAATAATTAAATTTTTTTTTCAGGTAATTTCGGGGAAATTTTCCAGTCTAAGTACGGACACAAGGCCCTGATCTTGCAAGGATTCCGGTTTTATATCCAGCGAAAGAACAAAAACATTATCCACTGGAGGTGCTCAAAGAAAAACACCTGTAAAGCGAAAGTTAGAACATTACACGGCAGCATAATTTTCATTTCGAATGAGCAGCATTCCTGCCTCCAATAGATCTCGAAATGTGTTAACAATAATAAAATTAGTAATTGTTTTTGTGCTTAATGCGTAGAACTACATTAATTTTTTAGATTTTTTTTTTAAATTTAATCAAAATCAAATTTAATAATGTTATTATTAAGTTCTGCAAGTATTTTTAGTTTTTATTTTTAGACCACGCCGACTTCAATGTTACCTATTCGTACAGACGGGAAGGGCTTTCTCAACTAGATTCAAAAAACATATACGATGTTATAAAAATAAAAGCACTTCTTCAAAATTCGCAGAACATCTCTTGAGAACAACGAGTCTAAACCCTTACATATAGAAGGAAAGGGTCTTAGATTAAATTTACTTTAACAATTAGAAATTAATAAACGAACGAATGATCCTAATATAACATTAATTAATAAAGTAAGGAAAATTATATATTCACCGCTTCTCAGTATGTTCACATTATCAAAACAATACGACACATTTAAATAAATCAATTAAGAAAACATTGTCATTTAAATACGGGAAAACACATTATAAATGTAAAAACCTCACAGAATAGAGAAGTTTAATTATTTTCTAACTAAATCGGTTTACCAATAATAAATAAATCATTATTTTTAAAAACCCGTCCAAATTAGAATGGGGTGGTAGTGAATAAAATCATATAAATAAGTCATCACAATGTTAATTAACCGCACTTTGAACGTCGAAACAGCTGCCACAATAATAAAAGCTAAAAATACTTGCAGAACTTAATAATAACATTATTAAATTTGATTTACATTAAATAAAAAAATAATAATATAATAATAAATTTAGCTGAAGTATAACAAAATACTTCTAGGGATTGAATGCGAAGACAGCTGCTCTTCGAAAATGGCTCTGCAACTAAAACGTGCAGTAAACAATTTAAACAAGTACATTCTGTTTACACATAAAACAACTCCTGTAAATTGCCATCTGAACGCAGGCGTTTCACACCTATTGAGATGGACAGTACATCACCACCGATTTCAAATGTTTATATATGTATATGTAATTAAATAAATAAAACGATATATTTGTTTGTCTCGCATTTTTAACCATTGCATTATTTTATCTATGTAATTTTGTTTAAGTTTTGCATTTATAAAGTAACAAGAACAATAATTAATAAAGCTTTTTTTTTAGGTACATCCATGTATTTTTTTTAAATTTTGAAATACTAGCACACCAAATTAATTCAATAATTTCTCGTTATAAAAAAAATAAAATATATATATATATATATAATTAATAGAATATTTCTGTATAAAGCTGGTATTACTACATCAATCTCCTGCTACCCACACTGTCACTATAATAGCAAACATATTATGTTGATACTTTATTACATATACTGCTGCAATAAGTAAAAACACGGTAATACTGCTATCATAAGTAAAACACAGTATCTTCTTTGAGTCTCAAGGAAGATACTGTGTTTTTACTTATGGGGACAGTATAATATGTAATAAATTCGATTGGTACATTTTCGGTATTAACCTATTTTATTTTCTTTCCAGTTCATTATATCCCATTACCAAATGGACACAACCTGCTTATGGTGGATTCGTATACGTTCAGAACCCACACAATGTGCGGAAAAAAGCAACGATGGCTGTGTTCCTCCCAGAGAAAGGGGTGTAAGTCAGTCGTTTACACCCAAAACGAAAGGATCCTTTCCTACAAAGACAATCACGATCATGAACCACCAAGATATATTACTGTGAATGGGAGATTCGTCAAAATTTAATATTACGTAAATTACTAATTAAGGTGACGATAATATATAGGTATTAGGTTTATTATATTAAGTTTATTAGCCTGCGTATAATCTTGTTAGTTTTTAATGCATTTATTGTATCGGGGATCGTATACCTTTGTTTTAATAACCAATTTATAATACGTAATATACAGCGTTTTATAAACGTTTATGAAATAAAAATCATTCAAAAGTTTATTGATCGTTTTTTTGTAAAACTTATTTTTTTTTTAAATTTAATGTAAATCAAGTTTAATAATGTTATTATTAAGTTCTTATTATTATAATTAAATTTGAATACAATAAATTTAAAAAAAAAAATACAAATAAAAAGTTTAATTTCGAATGCTGAATTATACGAAATACTATTAAGGTTTATGGGTTTATAATATATTTTTTATCCACCGGCTAATCTTATTTTGTTTATAATACCATTATCCCTTGCGGTGATTTTTCACAAAAACGGCGCTATACAAGTAATCCAATTATTATTATTATATTGGATTATGTAGCTTCGTTTTTATATCCAATTTGTAATACAGCATTTTGTACACGTTTATATATTGTAATAAAAATCAAAAGTATCAAAAAACAGTGTTTTCTTTGCTGAATCTGTATTAAATCTTGCTAACAAATAAAAAAAAGCAGCAGTGTTTTTATTTTTATTCGAGATTTTTACTCTAAAGGGAGAATAAAGTAATAGTGATAATAATTGCTGGTGCGGTTTTCTATGGAGTTTTTTTATTATTTTTTTGTTTTTTGTTTGTAAGTTTAATTTTCTATCTACTTTTACTACTTTTATTTCTTAATTTAGCGAAATTAATAAATTAAAAGAAACAAAAGTACATAGAAAATAAAACTCTCAAACAAAATGTCTAGAAATTGCTACATAGTGAATGCCGAAAAAATACTTTTTTTTTATACTGTTTAATTTTGTTGTAATGTTTTTCTTATTATGTTTTGCTTTTTACCGTAGGCAAATTGGCAACTTTATATAATTTCTTACATTTTTTAACACGAATTTTAAAAAATGCGATACTAACTTGCGATTATTAGTGCCATTTTATGTACCTTGCGAACAGGTTGAATTTTATTTTAATAAATTAGTTAGACAGTGGAGTTGTTTTTATTTTTTGAATTATCCATATAATAATATTCACACAATTAAAGCTGGCACAACATATTATTATAAACAATGCACAGTTCACGGTATACACAAACACGTCCTTCTTGTAAAGACTTACCATTTGATGGTTAAATAATAGAATAAAAAATCGATTGTCAACTAAGAATAGGCACTTGCGCAATCGTTGGTCTCCAAAGTATTGCTACATTTTCCGGGTAAAGCGAAGAGGTACATTGAAATCACAGATCAAATAATAAAAAGAGATGCCGTTACAAGCAAGGAGAAGAAACCAAAATAAAAGGGAGGTGGGCGAGCTAAGCGTGCCGCCAATTTAAATAAAACGGCTAAGTAAAAAGGTTCGGCTTGTTTACAAAAGCAGCATGTTTTGTAAGATAAATACTCTTACTGGTTTGACTCTTTTTATAAATATTTTGTAATTTGCTTACCGCAGTCAAAATCACGTGAAACAAACGTGGACGGCAGAGAACTAAGCTGTTTCCAAAATGGGTGTCACGTGACCTTTGCCTCCAGCCGTTGAAATCGTACTAGGGGAAGTCTATCAATTCTGACGTCAGTTATTGAAATAGACGAAACACAGACGTTCACACCAAGGTCGGATTATTTTTAACAAAATGGCAATGTTTATATTAATTATAATATTATTAATTATTTCTATTAATTTCTAGCCGAATACATTCCATTGGGAGGAGGACGAAGGCTCCTGAGAGTGGACGCATACACATTCAGGGCCCATTTAATGAGTAAAGTAACAAAAAAACTAAGATGGCTATGTTCTGCTCAGCGAAAGGGATGCAAAGCGGTTGTCCACACGATAGAAGATGAAATTGTATATCATAAAAGCATCCATAACCACCAGCCGCCTAAATACGTTCAATTGGATGGGCGATATTTTAAAGTTTAATATTTATTGTTTATTTTTAAATATTTAAACCGTTTTTACATACGGGAGAATAAAACTAAACATCTTAAAGCATTGAACGGTCTTACAGGTTGTAAGTAACATGTGTTTTATGTCTGTTGTACAATGAGTATTACAAATAAAGTATATTTTAAGAAATAATTAGTGGAATTATATCATTAAAATTTTCTTTAAAAGTCTGATTCCTTGACTACATCAATCTTTTAACCTGCAACAAGGAGATAGCATTATCTTATTATATGACGAATGTCTCTTGCCATGTGCGGAGGGGCGTGGTTTATTAGTAGCTCGCTAGTGCTCGTTGGTGGCTTGCCACACCGCTATCGCCCCCGCACCTCCTTTTGATTCCGGACAAGACTAGGAGAAGGGACCTTTTATTTTCGTCGAACTATACCTGTACTCTTTGGAACGCCTAATCAAATTACTATATCATGTGATTGGTACTTATTGAGAACAAGTTTACTGATGATTATATTTGTTTTATTTCCAGTGAGATTCATTCCATTGCCAAAAGGAGGGAGGCTACTGATGTGGGATTCCTTTACCTTTAGTTTCCAGTGTACGTCTGCAAAGGGACAAAGATGGCAGTGTTCCTCTCAGGGGAAAGGGTGCAAGGCTGTCGTGTACATGCTAGATGACAAAATTATCTTTACCAAAAACCCGCACACTCACGAACCGCCTCAATACATGTTAATGAACGGAACATATGTTAAATTAAGACCAAAATTTTGTTATGAAAACAAAATGTTGGCGTGACATCACTATCAGTAATAGTAATGTTTTAATATTTTAGACCTCCCATCACGTTTTGTTTGCGCCCAAGCTTTATCAGGGTTGTATAATGTTAACTTTAATTACATATTAATAAATATATAGTTGTGTTAAATATTTACTTTTAGTTTTTTACGTTAAGTGTCTACTAGGAATATTTTTTTGTTATAAAGTATTTTTTCTTACTTCAATAAAATTGTAATTATCATAATACCTACATTATTTTATTATTTTAACATACATTAAACGAAGTATTTACTTTCTATGTGTGGATAGTTATACACAGGCTGGCTTTCGCAATATTAGTTTTTTTTTTCAATGTTTATTTTTTTATTAGAATTTACCTAACATGTTGTTTTTTTTCTTTTTCTAGATGTGAAGTCTGAAATTCCAAAATCTCCAAAAGCAGTTATAGAAGCCTTGAAAACAATCCCCGCGCTCAAACTTGAGAAACAATCAACCGGCGCTCTAACCACCATCACCACCACTTCTTCAACAACAACATCCACCGAAGGTGCAATCATTCCCGTTATAAACCTAACGGTCATACCGACCAAAGCCAAGCCCAGACTACCGCTAGTACCCAAGAAACCAACTAACCTATGCAGGAAGACGTCAACTGCAAGCGGAGAAAGGCGACCATCGGAAGCCAGAATCAAAAAGTCTGAGATCATCCAACGTTCCTTATTGAAGACAATGCCCGCTATTGACATCACCATCGTGAAGACGGAAAAGCACACAAGGAGGGAATCCAAGAAGTTCAAAAAGAAGAATAGGAACAGCGGGGTGAAGAACAACAGCGACTATTGCGGGGATTGCGGGGGGTATTACTACGACTCCAAGGGCTGCAGAGATTGGATCCAGTGCATTGAATGCTGTGCCTGGTACCACGAGGATTGCGACGAGAGGAACATAGTCAGGTCAGGACTCTGCACGGCTTGTGACGATGGACAAACAACTACGTCCTCTTCTAATTAACCCACTGGAAATTTATTGCCAATTGGAAAACATAACAATCCATGACGTTTCACCTCTTTCTTGAATTAAAGCTTTTCTGAGATTATATTGTAATGATACGAGCGTTTCTTGTAAAAGTAAGTTTTAATACTTCAAACTATCTCGAGATCACGAACAAATTATTTTTAATTATTACTATAGTTTTTGGATTATTAATTAGGTTTTTTTCTTTTATTATTTGTATTTTCCATAGAATAAGGATCTTTATTCTAAGGTATTCTCTGTATCTCTTAACCGCCAATAAATGGCTTTATTTTTAAATCGATGTGTTACCCATGCCAGTTACTTTAAAAAGAAAGAATAACATTCTTTGAGTACGATCTGTACTTACATTATGAGTTGGTTTTTAAGACTTATTTTCTAAGTATGAATAAAAAGCATTTTACTGTAATGTAGTTTCATTCCCATTATTCTTAAGCTAGAGATTATTTTTTTCTTGAAACCGAATGAAATAAATTGAGGAGTATGTGTTTCTCCTATTTTTTTACTATGCTTTGGTGATGTTTAATATAATTTACAAATTTGAGATTATTATGACAGCTTTTGCATCTGTATTTTGGTATTCGTAAAAAAAATATGTTTTTTCTCTTATTACCTAGTATTTTTTTAAAACTACTTTAGTTTGTTCGTAAATAATTTTAAAATTTACATTTTTTTTTAATCTTCATCGCTGATAAGCCTCGCCATTTCACCAATTATGTCTTTTTTATTATAATTACTGTAATTTTACTTTTTTACCAATAGAAATTTAAGTTTTAGATTACTTTTGTTCTATGTTTTTTTCTTAAATAAAATATGTAATTTTCCTTATAACAAACCTTGTTTTTATTCATTCCTTAAGAACTTTATATTACAATATTTCTGTGGGCGAAAGGAAAGGGGAGATGAGTAAAAGTGGGAGTTTTGAGTCACGCATTGAAGAAGTCGTCAATTGATTGCAGAATAAGTCAAAATATAAAATACTTATTTTTTTAGCGCTTCTGTCGTCTAATTATTTTCCTTTCGCTCACATATAATATAATATATTCTATATCAGTAGCAGATAACATATCTGTGGTCTTATGTTAATTTACAATAAGTAAAAAAACATTTAATTTGTCCACTTTCGTTTGATATAACTACCTATATGTCTAATGCACAAATCACCAAATCAGTTATCTATTAACAAGGATAATAATTGAAAGTTTCAAAGTGATGTATTCATGTGTTACCTAATATTATATCCGATACTGATGTATTTGTCGATACTGAATAATAGTATAAAATTATCAGGACTACATAAAGTGCAACAGAAGTTTATACATCGAAGGAATCATACCAGCTACAGGACCAGGATTCAGATGATGAACATAATATTTATATTCTTGATGAAAACATACAAGTTGATAATGTAGGTGATTATGGTAAGTGTACTGTGGTTGACCTTAACAACACTGCCAACGCTGGCAAAGTAGGAAGGTAGGTAACTATCACAAAAATAAAAGGTTAATAAAGTACACTAATAACTGATTAATAATAACATATCAAAAATAAATAAAATCTTAGTGAGCACTATATTAAAATAATATTTTTTATTACTAACATCATAATATGACACAACCCTTTTCTAACAATCAAATAAGCCTTATCAGTCTTAATAAGATGCTCGCTTTTTTTAAAATCTGAATTCAGAAATCATGGTATTGAGAAGGAAAGAAAGGCACCAGGGCTGGATACATTCGAGTAGGTAGCTACATAATTTAAACAATAATTTCAAATTTCCGACTGCGTATTTAAAACTTTAAAATACCAGGAGCGAATGAACGCGAGGGGAATAAACATAATGCATGTTCGGTAGCGAGTTAGTTTTATGAGCACGAAAATAATAAAATAAAAACAAAGTATTTGAAACTAGGAAATGTACCAGGGCGGCATATAATCGATAGACAAGTATTTTTTTAACAATAATTTCGTGGTTATTCCAACTGTGCTAATTTGGTACCTCCAATAACCTGTTTTTCTTTCTTTTATTTTTATACAGTTTTTAACGTAAAATAGAACATAATATATGTACACATATTTTTACTTGCATTTTTTTATTTAAAATAAAACATACAAAGATGTTGTACTCTCATGAGTTATCAATTCAATTCATTGTGGGACTGTTCATTATTCCTGCAAAATATTAGGTTTTACACAGTTTTCAAGGCAAATATGTACATGAGAATATTAAATATATATATAAACAAGAGAATAATAACATAAATAAATGTACGGGCTCGAAACATACATATACAATAGAAATAGATAACAACGTTTTAAAGGACGGCTATAAGAACAGAGTTGGTTGTCTATAATAAATAGTTATACAAATAGCATATAAAAAAATAAGATTCATTTCGAGATTTGTCCGAAGAGTATAATTGTTTAAATTGTAATTGTAAGAAATGGGAACCCACATAGGGCGGTGCCTGTGTGTGGGTAATATGAGTACTAGAATATTAAATATTTAAGTAATTTAACAGCAATAAAGTACATATGTAATGGAAATTTTACATTTATAGTTTATATGGAAGCAGAATTATTATAAAAATTCGAAAATTTTTAAGATAAAGTAACAAATAATTTAAAGAAGTAATGTTTCAACATCTGGTTCATTCATCCATAATTTTACTTCCTTTACGTAGAGTGATATTTTATTTGTTTGAATATCTTTTGGTAAAAAGTTGAAAGTGGGGGGACAATAAATTTACCACGTGTTTGCCTTAATTTAGTGTTAGATTGAGGAGAATAAAATACCCTGTTAACCCTTTTACTGGTTCGATTTTGGTTCTTTTCGATTTTTTTGTTTGTTTTTAAAGACATATCAGAGTTTACAGAGTAAATAGTTGACGGATATTCAATAATTCAGATTCTTCAATTGAAAATATTTTATTTTTAGTAAATACAACTTTTATTATATGTTTTTGAGTCATTTGCAGAGGCTTAATAAATGCATCAAGTCCACCTCCCCATCGTATTATACCGTAAATGATGGATGATTGCACCAGGGAAAAAATAAATAATTTTCAGATTGTCAATATTGAGAACTTCCTTAAGTCTATAGAAAATATACTAAAGATATCTTAAATTTGAAATGGTTTTATTGATCAGATTTGTGTCAATAGATATACCCAAATAATTGATATTTCGAACTTTAATTCGAATCATAAAAATACCACGAGGAAATAAACAGTCGGGTAAACAAACTTGAGACAAATGGAAAATAAATAAATTTAATTAATATAAAGAAGACATCGCATCAACATAGTAGTTTGACATTCTCCATAACTATTACGGCTGAACATAAAAATATGCAAAATACGGGCACGGGCCTATAATGGCCGATGGACCTCAAATAATATGATATTTAATGTAAAATCAGTGTTTGAAAGCAGGGGCGCTATTCCCGTTCATTTTAAGGAAGATTTCTTACGTTTTTCCTTAGGGTTAAAGACTTCTTGATTAACTGCGGGATTCGGGTGAGACATAGTAAAAAGATCATAAATAGATTGTCAAGAGATTATTTGAAAACACAAATTGATGAAATATCTTCAAGTGACATAAGATTTTGAACTAAAACTTTTAAAAACAATTACATTATATTATAATTCATTTTAATACATTTTAATTTTCTTTTTAAATGTCATAAAAAAGCCTTTTAACGATGAATCATGTTTTATAAAAAGGTACCCACCTCATTAGACAGTAATGACCTTTTTTATCTCTAGTTCTAAAAGTAACATTTGAATTTGTGCCGACGCTCTTCAATCCCGCTTGACGTGAATTGTTTAAAGTAAATAATAACGTAATTGGTAACATACTTAATATTGAGTTTTTCTCTTGTTAAAATATCGCAAATATTGAGATTTTTCTTTTGTTAAAATATCGCAAATATTGACATTTTTGATGAATGTCGTTCGCTGAATTCAGCTGACAGCTGTCATCCGATAGAACCGGAACCACAGTTAAGTAAGAAGGCTTTAACCCTGAGGAAAAAGTTAAGGAATCTTCCTTAAAAAGAACGGGAATAGCGCCCCTGGTCGCTTAAATAGATACATGTATTTTAGTGACTGCATTCCGTACAAAAAAGAATTGGATTGATTTTATTCAAATCTAAAATAGGAGATGAAATAACAATATTTACATGATTTGTATAGCGCCGTTTTTGTGAAAAATCACCTCAATGACGCTGTACAAATATTTTTTCCAATGCCCTATCTTATTAATAACTATATATAATATTATTATAACAACTTATGGCAGACAGAATGCATCCACCAGTTCATCAATCAATAATACCAAACTATATGTACAATGTATTTAACCAATGAACGTGATGCCGCGTTAAAATGTACATATTATTAATATTGAGATAATACACAGGACCATACTTACCTGGCGGGTCACTTGAGATTAACACTGTAACATATCTGTGCAGGCGATCAAAGAAGAACCATTTAATAAACGAACTATAATATACATAGTGTAACAGGACATACTCGACAAACAACCAGTGATTCCCGAGTTTATGTGGAGGTAAAATATACGTGGCCTTTTGGTCCCCAAAGAAAAAAAGAATTAAAAAAATAAACAAATGTCATCTACATTTGTAACTACAAATAAGTTCAAAATCACTTTTTAAATTTTGCCGAGTACATCCTGATTCACCCTGTATACATACATATTTCTCGTACATATTATTATGTTGTGATGTCTGTAGCCGGTGAGATTATGGCATTCCTATTTTCGGGGAATTTTGTGACACTGAAGGTAGCGACGGCAGGGAGAAGAAGGTGGGGAAGTACCTGGCTATACAAATCTAGTTAGACCCTCAGAAGAGCAGTACTGAGTATCTTCCAAAACATCTCCAGTACCAACGCCCCCGACTGCACAGATGTTTGCCTTTACGGATGCGTATGGACATTCTTCACTAGTATGACGATATCGTTCACGGTATAAAGATAGGCCCTGCAGTTGTGGTAGGAGGATTTGGTACAGGCCCAGCGTTTCTTCCCACCCTTTTCTCGCATCACTCCAAATGTGTGATTTCCGTGGATAATCCTTTGTCTGCCATTCTTTTCCATGAAGTGAAAACCTGAAATTTTAATAATTTATTTAAGAATAAATTCATCTTTGTTTTCTAACATTCTAGCCTACTTACGAGTGAGAGAGAGCTAGGTTTAAAACTGTACCTTTTTTTAAAATAATGTGAATATCGCACAAGAGTCCACAACTGCCCGGAGTGAACGGAACTGTGACATCCCCTATTGGAGTATATTGTGAGGCTAAAGGAAGTGGGAATTGGAAAGAGATGGGGTAGAGAATAGTCGGCTACTAAAGTACTTGCCTTTTCAGACCTGGTGTATAAACACGGTTAAAGCCATTTCAAACAACAACGTGTCGATTCCGAATGGCGGTCTATCACCAGGGCGATACAACTATGATAACGATGATATATTAACCCTTACCACTCCTTTGTCGAGTGTGGCTCGACATTATATTTCTTACACCAACTCCTATGTCGAGTCATACTCGACATTATAGTAACGCAATTTCGAAAAATAATTTAAATTATCAAATGTTACATATTTTAAAAATTTTTGTTTAACTTTTTATTGAGGCCACTTTTTATCCCTTTTTTGTAAATTGATTAAGGAGTTGGTAGTAGGTAATTAAAAAAAAAAATTAGGAGTGCAAAGGGTTAAGAGTGGTATTACTGTAATTAAGAAATATTGAAATATTTTTGTATCTGTTAAATTTTAACAATTTATTTTCATTTAATTTCAGTTTCCAAAATGCCATATAAAAAATTACAAATAATTATAATAAATACACTTTTCTTTGGCTTAGTTCACATCGAGATCGAGCCTCGAATCCGGAACCTTTTCTCTACCCGAGAGTAATAACGTATATTGCAATCATGTTCGGGTAGAACTTTGCACTCTTAACATAAAAGTGGCAGGTAAATATATCGGAAATAATTTTAAAATAACATTAAAATTTCTCATTGAAGAAGATAATATAAACACATCCCAAATGAACCACGAAACCGAAAAAACAACAGAAATTAAAACGATTTCATGCCAATAATATGGGATTTATAAAAATGGAGGATAATATTAACAAGTCTTGAACTTGAAGTATGATAGCGGTGTAAATGGTGTAAGATGCGACTGAAATCTTTTTAATTTCTCTTGTTTTTTTCGGTTTCGTGGTTCATTTGGGATGTGTTTATATTATCTTCTTCAATGATTAAATATTACAATGAGGTTTACAAACTTCAATAAGTTATAAAAAATAAATTGAATATTAAAATTTATTTTTCTTATTTTCGTTGAGAATTAGTATTATTATTTTCAATTGTGAATATTACAATGAAGCGTATAGCTTCAAAAGGTGAATTATAATTTAACATAATATATGTATTACCAGTGGCGTGCACTGCCCTATGACCAAAGGTAGACTGCAGTCTTTTCGATTGTAAGTGGACAACATTGCATATTTTTGTGGCCTTGTAAAAACCGTCTTTAATATTATTTTCTATTAATGGTTGTGGCCAGGTTGACAAACGATAGTAAGTTATAGATTTTACATTTCCTTTTTATCTCACGATATACATCATCATAGTAACATGTTTTACACTTGCGACACTATTATAATTTAAATGTTATAAAATATGTAAATGCTCCCAAAGAGCGTCTATAATATAATAAATAAATAAAATGTTCCCAGGCCATTTTCAAGGTTTCAAAGCATTTCAGCATTTATGGACTGCAGGCCACTGTGTATTACTAAAGGAAATTTCTTTATTTAACGGACAAACAATAAACGAAATTAAACATTTATCACCTTACAGGTAGAAATTTGTACACAGTTAATATTTTCTAGGGTGGAAATGCTTGCCCTTAATATCCAAAATGACTGAATCAACAACCCCCAACCGAGCACAGCATCCCCTGTGATTACATCTCCAATGCTCCTTCCCGGACTTGATCACTGAATCTTTGAAGAACGTAAACCCTTGGAATTTTATGAGAGGTGTGTTTTTACGGGATAGAATGATGGTCGCTTGGTTACCTGAAAACAATATTCATAAGTGTCTGAAAATAAGTCATTTTTAAGACTACTATTCACATCTAGCTTGAACAGCTAGCGAGAAATTGTAACCCTCACCCTGTAACCCTGTAACCCTCCCCTTGAGGTGCTCATTGATAACATTTATACTCCTGCTGCAAACTTTTGAATCTCTCATCTCACTCACGCACCTTTCATACAGTCAAACATATATTGAAATCTTAGAGGAAAAGATTGAGATATATTATATAACTGGTGTTATATATAATATAACTTATATAACTATAATAACATGAAATCCAGACAATTCTGATAAATAATTTTTAATATGGAAAAATTCTACTCGATGAATGATGCTACTATCAATATTAACGGTTAGTAAGGAACTACAGTCCATTTTTTTTATTATTTGATATTTTTAATATTACATTATAGTATAATATATTTATATTATACTTTCTGAGGTTCCTCGTTCTGTGGTCACGTTGCACATAGTTTTATATACAGGTAAGCAATATTTAAAAAATATATATTATGTTAGGAAAATTATTAAACAATAAAGGAAAGAAAACGTTTAAATTTAGAAAATAACATACTCCATCACATTTAACAATCATTTATGTTTCCTTAAATAAATTTTTGAAAAAAAAGGAGGGAAAATAAATAAGATGAATTTTCGAAACACAGATAAAAACATTTGGTATTTATTTTATGGTTAAAATTCTTTGGTAAAAAACAAAAATCAGGACTACAGATTACTCTCTAAGTGGTGTGGAAAATGTAAAAACAATTGTTAGTTTTATTGGCACATAAATTTAAGCCGCATTTTGAGCATTTGCTGGTAATTATCGACTTACAGCCTGGTAACTTGCACCTTCGACGACTATCACTAAAAAATACCCAGTGGTCCAAATTGTCCATTCTCACATGCTGAGGGGGGACATACGCAGTAGAGGCTGAATGTTGTTTTTTCTTGGAAATTCCTATTTCCACAACAGATGTAGTTAGAGTTCCAGGTTTATTATCCAGGTTTGTCACTAAAAATAAATAAAATATTGAACAAAAAACAAAAGAGCAAAAAAAATCCTTAAATATTTTGAAAACATCCCATGACATACAAGCAAACATAATGTCATGTTACGGTTGTTTTTTTTTTTAATTTTTTTTTTTAATTAAAGTACACAAAAACTTACTTTCTGATATCATTAGGTAAGAGTAATGCACACGATGCCTGTTTTATGCAACATTTCATTTTGGTTTAAAGACTAACAAACCTCTGAATATTATTTTTTTGAGAAAAGGTATCGTAATATAATATACCTACTAGACACATAGTACACTGAAGAAAGTTATTCGATTTTTGTTGATGTTTTGACAATTTTTTGTGAAGTCTATCATAATACGGGAACGTTCCTAGTTTGGTAGTCGCTAGAGCCCAACAAAACCTATTATGTAACATGTAAAAAAGACAATGAAAGAAGAAACTTCACATATTCGAACCCCAGTATAAATGTGTTTTCACTTTCAATGGACTAAAAGCAGAATTGAAAGTGAAAACTAAAAATGAGGTGGTATTCTAAATAGTCATACGCAACTTTTGAGACCCCTAGGAGAGCGGTATCTCAAAAAAGCTGCATATATTGTCCACCCTGATGTATACATTCCTTCTGATTGTACATTTCGAGCACTGGACGGGTATTCCCTAGAAGTGAAAGAAGTAAACTATACCGATTTGAATGAAAAATTGTGAGTTAGTAGTACTGGGCGTTGACGACAATTAAAAAAAGGCGAACGATCGCTATCATTGGCGATTGTCTACTCTTCGATATAACCATTGGACATAACGTCGACGTTAAAAGAATACTAATAAAAATAAAAAATAATAAACTTGATAATATTAGAGAATTCCAACACAAGGGAGTTCCAAGTACTGAGACTGTTAACACCCAACGAGGCAACGAGTTAACGCGCCAACAGCTACATTATTTGCCACTAATTTAGAATTGCTTGAAGTTAGGCGCTACGTATCGGCCGCATCGGATAAGAAAATCAACAACTTCTAGTAGGAAGGTACATAATCAAAAAATCATTCCAAATTACGCATAATATCGTTCAGGAAGTGCAAACTGTTACACTTTTTTTATTATTTGGTGCCAAGACTGCTAAAATAATGCAAATTCATAGACTGAGTTACGTTGTAGTGGATTATACGTACAGGCAAATCATTTTAAAGAGGTTAATAATACCTCTTTAAACACGAGAATTTCTCAATCAGGATGGTATTAATTTTAAAAAAAGTAAAAGGATTATATAAAAATAACGAGCTGAAATGTTCTAAAATACATATTTTTTTTGTAGTTTTCAACACAGATATTTTCCTTTATACTAAAGCTTAACTGGTTTATTACTGACTTATCGTCAGGCTTACATACATAATTCGTTTGATTTGAGTTGATGAAAGGCGTTCATTACACTATATTGTACCTAATAAACAATTTTCTTTCCAGCTGTGTACGGCTTCTCAGCCAGGGGGAAGGTGGTGCTGCAGTTCGACGGCCACAACTTCTACAAGCACCGCGAGAGCAAGCTGACTAGGAAGTGCAGGTGGTGGTGCATCTTCGCCTGCACCGGAGGCTGCAAGGCCGTGGTCTTCACGGTGGATAACCAAATCATCAGCTATCGTACTGATCATAATCATTAATCTGCTGTCTCCTCTATATATAGGTATCCTTCTTCTCACACGTCTTACATGGAAACAAAAAGGACAAAAAACAACAGAATGTCGAATGTTTCCTATCAAACAACCATAAAAAGAACGTACGTTCTTTCCAAAACATGCTCTTTCCCAATATCCCAAAAATAAAAATCTTTTATATCAGCATAGTAATAGTAAAAAAATACGTATTATATATTAATTATTATAATGTAGTAGTTTTAAGCCTACATACTTGCATGTATTATTTGTAAAGTCTACCGTTTTACCTACTTACAATTATAATTCACTATTGCGCTTGGACAGCGTTGGTATAGCTACCCAAGCTACGCTCGTATTAAAATCGGTACTAATAATAATATTTGTATCGATAATAGGTTTATCACTGGTTTATGGCTTATGATTTTTTTTTTAGTCGGGCATCACTTTTCTCCAGACCTCAAAAATGTGACTAATTTCTCAGTGTTGCTAACTTCACGTTTCTTTGTATGTCATAATTCATATTGTTATTTTGCCGCGTATAAATGCGGAAATGTGATTTTATGATGTTTTAATTGCATTACTCAATATTAAGGTTTCACTTTACAAACTTGGACATTATTATTTAAGGAGTAATAGCCATCGACCAGTTTATATACAGATGGTAATTAATGTAGCCCTTCCTATGGATTCGCAACTCTGCAGATTCAGAACATAGCATGCCGTTTGCTGACTGAGTTCGTATATGATAATATAATATAATATAATCTAATAATTATAAGCTGGTTTGGTTATCGATTTTGCCTGTTTATTTCCCAGATATATAATAAATATATATGATATAAACAGTTTTTTAGGGCACAGAGAACTTGCAGATGCGTTGACATTTTTCTACCCCGTCTAATGACATTTTTACTGTTTCTATATGCATCCAAATTCCGGACTTATTAAATCGATTATACGTCTCATATTTGCTTTAGTAAATCGAAATTTCCATTTAAAATCTCTCTCCGATAATGCGACAAATAGATATTATCGTTTTTTTACATTTTCTTTAGGTGGACGCAACGGATCGATACTTGTTAAACCTCGCGAAAAAACGTTAACAAAATCTGCCATTCTTAATATTGCCCGCTCTGTTATTGTCATACTATGGGGTAGTTGGTAAAAATCTGACAGCTATTCTGCCGTCGTAGGTAAAAACACCGTATCTTCCTTGAGACTCTCAACAAAGATACTCTGAGTTAGACGGCTAGTTTTTAACGTGGATTAGTTTCTATTTGATAGATCAGTATTCTTGTTGGTATTACATATTGTTAAATATTTTGTTTTACTTAATAAAAAATAAATATTTTCAAAATGATAATGTGAGAAAAAGAGAGGCGTTGGTTGATCTTGATAAGTCAATTTTTTTTATGTGAATTTTACAGCCTTGCTTAATATGTGATTTAATTGTTCTAACAATATTTTTACCAACTCTCGGGATTAAAAAAAATCGGAGTATTGTATCATTCGAAGGAATTGTTATAATTTTATCAATTTAGTAAAAATGCCCAATTTTTATGATTTATACAAAAGTAAGCATACAGATTGATAGAATGGACAACTGTCCCAGAAGCTGAGAAAGTCGATTTACCTAAAATCTGCTATTAGAACAATTAAGTTATTGGCCGACGATTAGCCGTATTTGGCAGTGGCGTGCATTGCTCTATGACTAAAGTTAGGCTGTGTATAGTTTTTCAAGTTCGAGTAAGAAATATGAATTAAACATTTTAAAATGGCCACTGTATTATCATCTTCTGCTGATTGTTGAGGCCAAGTAAATTAATGAGGCTAGAAGTTCCTTACCAAATTCATGGAAAAAATAAATTTTAATTAGAAATTCGTCGTATTTTTATTTATATCTTTCATTCATGGTATAGGCACAGCTTTTCAGACTTTATGGAAAACACGCCACTAGTATTTAGTGACCGAATCTGAATAGCCAACCTTCCCATTTCCCTTCTCCTCCACCTTATCTTTTCAGTCAGCCCACAATATACCACAAAATGGGGGTGCTATAATCTCACTGACTCCGGACAGTTGGGACCATGTGTAGTATTCATAAAGAAAAGAGAAAAAAAATCATAATAAGATATATTTTACAAAACTAAATTTTATCACATTTGAAGTTTCACTGAGAATGAAGCAAGGGGTGTGTAGCAAGACCGAGTTGGTTGACGATCCATCCCCTCCCTACCCCTGCAGAGAAACGGCGTAATTGTTGTTTTAGTTAGTTAGTAGATATAAAAAAAAAAAACAACAACAACAAAAATATCCACAAAAACAAATAAACATTAAAAATACTTTTAGAAAAAGTAAAATATTTTAATAACTTATTAATAACATAAGTAAATAAGATTTACAGTAAATTTGAAAAAAATAAAAATAAAATTTACACATAAAATGTAAATGATGGAAGGAGTGTGTCAAGATCGAGTTGTTTGACGGTCCATCCTCTGTGCCTACCCCTGCGGGGAAACGGCACGATGATCAGTTAGTTAGTAAAAAAATGGATTAAAAATAATTAGTTCATATGAAAAAACATAAAAAATATCAAAAAGTATATGTACGTGAGAACTTAATTTCATTATTTTTCATTGCAGAAATTTAAATCTTTATAAACTGCCCATTGATTTCCACGTAATTCGGTGGATCATGATTATGTTCATTTTTTACAAAATCAATTCTATCATTGACCGTGTAGAGGTAGCCATTGCAGCCCTTTGTGTTGTGGGTAGAACAGGCCCAGCGCATTCTGTTACCATTTCCCAGCTTTTTCTTGGCAAATGTGTACTTTTGGAACATCAATAGAGGCTTGCCAGTCTTGGTCGAAATAATGTAACGAACTGGAAAAAAATATATATTTAATAGGGGAAAAAGAGGAGGGCTTTTTATCATAATTAGATAAAAACATCAATTATGTGCCTGGACGAATAGGACATCGTGTCAAGTTTTTATTGGAATTTAAAGACGATGTTAAATACTAAATGGGAGCGAAGAGTATCAATGCGTTTAATTGATTTTTTGTTGTTGTAAAATTGGACTTGGTGTTTTATACAGATATTATATAAAACAGTACAAGCTCGACAAAATAGGACTCCAAGAAAAGCAGCCTGATATTGTACTACAGGAATTAGTATCAAATATTGGGAAATATATTGAAATAAAAATGCAATTTGTGCTCAAATCAGGCATTTATTTAGAAAAAAAAGCAGAAGTATGAAATCTGTGGGTATAAAGCAGCTCTGTAACGGTAAGTTCTAGCGTCACGAAATTTGCATTACCATTTTATTTCTGGAACCTCAGACAAATTCAAGATAATAATTTCAGTCGACAACATTTCCATCATGAATCATGGAATTAAAAAAATATCTATTTTACCATTAAAAAAAAACTTTTTTGTTGTACACATTTTTTTATGAATTGTTATATTGGAAATTGTATTATAAAAAAATTACGTTCAAGTTGTGTTATTTAATTAAAAAATACCTATACTTACAACAACAAAACACATAATTTAACACCGCCTAATATTTAGATATGGGATTATATGCATCAAATTGCGAAAATATACACCACCAATTAAAAAATTATTAATAAAGTTTTGCAATTTACACCTTCTGTGTTAAATTTTCAGATTTCTGTGAAAATTTTATATTAACGGAGGGGGGGTGGCTGGCGACATTCTGAAGGAAAGGGACCAGTTATTAAAAAGGGGTGGGGGGTAGCCAGCGAAAAGTTTTGGCCGACCAAAAAGCTCAAAAACGCATTAATTGCATATAATCCAATGTCTAGTTATGATATATACATAAATGACATGTTAAAAAATTTACACGAAGTTAACATGAGTTATTGGGTTTGCAATCTAATTTTATTCAATGCGTATTAGAATTAAATTTTGATGAATTTTCCATTAAATTCCACATATTTCGGTGGTTCATGCGTGTGGAAGTTTTTGGAAAATACAACAGCATTATTCATTGTATGGACGTAGGCGTTGCAACCCTTATTATTATGGGTAGAACACGCCCAGCGCATTCTGTTGCCGGAAAATGGGTTTTTCTTTGCAAAGGTGTAACTGTTTAGCATCAAGAGGACTTTCCCATTTCTGGAAGGAATGTAGTGGGCTGGAAACAATACAAATATGAGATTTGATAAGGTATTAACGTAACCTAACCTAACTTATCATTAATTAATGAGGTTTTCGCCTCATATCGAAATATGGACAGTTTTCATTTGGAGGAACTTCGCAAATCATTTTAAATACTGAGCCAAGATCACAAAGATTGTATTATTATAAGATATTTTCGTACGCTGTTCCCATATATAATAGCAAATAAAGGGAATTCTGTAAATGACACTACCTGTGGACATTTGGCAGCATTGATCCCTGTGCACCAGTGAACCAGTAAGAAACCCGTTCACAGTTGATCGGGAGCACGAAATCTAGTAATTGTTTTGTAAAACTGCACGTGTGTTTGTAAAACTAGCTGCTGGCAGTCGTCTTTCATCCTTATTACGACCCAAACCCGAAATATCGATTCTTTCTTTACAGCCCCTTCCTTGACCCACCACGTGACGTCGCTCAATCGATGGCGATATGGATCCCCAGGTGGCCAGGAGACCTCTTGCAAAGAAATAATTTCACCATTGATTTATTCGTTAATTTTAACTCCGGTGTAAATATACCGACGTTTGCGATTAGTCTTTATAGTATTTATCTAACTAAAACAGCATAAATGAAATAAAATCGAAATACACTATCATAATACTATTACTGCAACCCAAAACTATTCCTAATAGTGTACATGCGCTCTGAGCAATGATCATGTCGAACAGCCACACAAAAACTTTTTAAAAAAAACAGCACTTTTATTTTCGATTGTATTTTGCATCTGTGTAACAGTAATGTGCCAAAACATATTTAAATCTTAATAAACTTCCCTCCAATCTCCAAGTAATTTGGAGGTTCGTGATTATGCTCCGTTTTAGCGAAAACAATGACTCCCTGGTCTGTATAAAGGTACGCATTGCAACCCCTATTGTTATGGGTAGAACAATACCATCTGATCTTTTTATCCCGTGCCTTGCGACTACTACAAGAATAGGTGAACTTTTCCAACATGAGCAATGGGTTTCCAGATCTCGAAGTCACGAAGCGAACTGTAAACAGAGAAAATATATACATTAAAGAAGCAAAGGAAATAAAATAAAGAACAAACTTGAACGAACAACCTATTAATGCCAGAAGGTATTATAATATGACTGATCGCAAAAATAAAACCTAATAAAAATATATTGAATTTGTATACATTATACAAATTTAAAGGACATTATGAAGACTTACCAAATATGTAAACAGTGTGCGATTTGTGCCACCGTTGACTAAGAAAACACACAACTAAAATTTTATGTTGTCACTTTTATCAAAAAATGGAATTAATTTAAATAAAAGTATTCTATTTTTTTATTTTTTTTTTAAATTTATTGAAGTTTGTAAACATCATTGTAATATTTAATCATTGAAGAAGATAACATTAACACATCCCAAATGAAACACGATTCCGAAAAAACAACAGATAATAAAAAAGATTTCAGTCGCATCTGCGACTCGAACCCAGGACCTTTGCCTATCCGGGGCAACCGTTTAACCAACTTAGCTAATGAGACCAGTTCAATTTACGCCATCTACACCGATATCATACTTCAAGTTCAAGACTTGGTAATATTATCCTCCATTTTTTTTAAATCACATATTATTGACTGCTATCCTTATGATGATTTCAAAGTTCTTCCCGAACACAATTGCAATCGGAATAGAGTCTCGGATATACCTACGCGATGTTTATCGTGTTTCATTTGGGATGTGTTAATATTATCTTCTTCAATGGTTAAATAAAAGTATACTCGTATTATAATACGAAAACTTTTATAAAAGTGTTTAAACACGAAAACAATAGCATTAATCAATGGTCTTCCACCGTGTGGTATTTTTCGAAACAAGGTTCTATGCAAAGAGCCACTTTGCACTGCTTGCAGTGATACCTGGATTCTTTTCTCTTTTTATGTGACCAACACAGCGCACATCTCGCCATTGCTATGGCTTTTTTCTCGGTTGGAGGTAGTTTTTCCATGAAATGTCTTCCTCTGAGATGCGATGGCAAATCCGCCTTCCCTTTCCTTGATGGGCATTTGGGGGTGAATTTTTTCAACATGAGCAATGCGTTTCCAGATCTTGAAGTTACGAAGCGAACTGTAGATAGAAAAAAAAACATTAAAATTAAAGAATTAGCGAACTTGAATGAATCTCGTAACTTATTAAAAAAATCACGAATGTAACAGAGAGAGAAATATGTTACAACAGACCTGTATTGATAAAAAAATAGCGTTGTTCCACAGAAATAGTATTACTCCATAGAAAATGAATAAGGTTTGTCTTAAAGTTCCAGACAATTACTTCAGGCAGCGATAACATAGAATGTTTAGCCTTCCGATCGGCAAGACAAACAGCCACAATGTCTTCCACAAAACAAGTTAACTCCTAGTATTATTATTTGTAACCACGAAAATTTGTCTTTCCTTTTTTTTAAAAAGAGGGAATAACAAACTATTTTATAAATAAATGTTCAAATAAATGAATAAATAAACCTGCTACAGGTCATGCCGCACAGAGGGTTATTTGACGATTTTACGAAGAAAACAAAGATTTATAAATAAAATCAATTAGAAATATTCGTAAATAATGCAAGGCTAATGTAAGCGTAATGAGTAAGTTTAAGAAAGGGACGCTTAGATGGTTTTGGCATGTGGCGTGAGTTAAAGAAGAAAGGAGTGTAAGGAGAAAGTATGACGTGAATGTGAATGGAAAAAGAAGCCCGGAACGCACGAGGAATATATGACACGATCAAGTGAATCAAATACTTGAGTCGAAATAACAGAAGAAAATGTATGAGACGATGCATGAATGTGAATGAAGCAATAAGTGTATGGCGGTTGTTACTCTCTGCTTACCCCTACGGAGAAACGGCGTGATGGTTAGTTAGTCAGTTACATGAATTCTTAGATAAATAACTACCTTTTAGAGAAATTAGGCATTCTAATGACAATATGGGTATTAATATCGTAACTTAAAAACAGATGAGGCTAAAATGAAAACATTATGCGAGTCAGAAGCTATGACAATATACATGACTTTTAAAAATAGGGAAGTTGTTCCATCGTAGGATCCACTCTGCAACTCTCTGTATTCATTGTACCTCGTTCTTGTCATTCTTCAATATTTAACCTATAAGCCATGTGAAGAAATCATCCAAAGCACCTTCCGTAAGTAGGCGCGTGCAGGGTCTATAAACTCCGAGAAAAAGTTTCGCTGATGCATTGTCTATCTGTAAATTATTTGCTTTATGAATATAACAATTCTGCGTATAGGAATTTAATCAAATATTTTTTAATTTTTAATCTAAATCAAAATTAATATTGTTATTATTAAGTTCTGCGAGTATTTTTAGTTTTTATTATTGTGACAGCAACATTAATAATAATAATAATACTTGTATGACTTGTATAGCGCCGTTTTTTGTGAAAAATCACCTCTACATTCTTGAATATAATGGAAACAATCACTCTATCATTTGTATTAGCGTCTTGCAATATTAAATACATTCTTGAATATAATGGAAACAATCACTCTATCATTTGTATTAGCGTCTTGCAATATTAAATACATTCTTGAATATAATGGAAACAATCACTCTATCATTTGTATTAGCGTCTTGCAATAAATACGGTTAGCTTCTTTTTTTTTCAATTTAACATTAAATTTAGTTTTGATAATTTAACTTCATCTCTTTATATGGTCTATAAATAATGTGTAATGATGGCCTGTCCAAAAAGAGAAAATAAATGTTAAAAAAAATAAAAAACAATAATAAATTCGTAGAATAGACGAAATATAAGAATAATATAAGAATAGGAAGTAATATTTGTACAGCGCCCCTGAGGTGATTTCTCACAAAAGCGGCGCTATAAAAATCATCCGATTATTATTATTATTATTAAGGGCGCTGTACAAATACTATTTGCTAGGGTTTATCTTATTATGTACATATACAGAAAACATACTGTACCAGGTAACAGGACATTATCAGTTAAATACGGGGAAACACATTATTAATGTAAAAACCTCACGGAATAGAGAATTTTAATTATTTTCTAAATAAATCAGTTTCACCGATAATAAATCATTATTAAAAAAAAAACCCTTCCAAATTAGAATGCTGTGGGAGTGAATAAAATCATATAAATAAGTCGTCACAATGTGGATTAACCGCAGTTTGAAAATGGCCTTAAACGCCGAAACTACTGTCATAATAATAACATTATTAAATGGAGTTCGACGAATTAAACACAAAAAAAAAAGAAAGAAAGCTAAGTGGAAATTTTTCGGTCTACCTAGTTCTCAAAAATGTCCGGCAGCCGATCATACTTCTGTTGCCGATAATCCTGTAGTTGGATTAATGGTACCAATTCGATCTAGAATATGAGTATATAATATGAACTCATTAATTACACCTTAATTAGTTTTTCAATGAATTTAAATTTGGTCTGCAAAACCGAGAAGATACTGTTTGAGAATTTTGCCAAATAAAATCTTTTATACTATCTGTACTTTCTTCGCACGGCCGAAGTGGCACCGAACATATTGTTAGAATATTAGTGATCTAATTAAATTTAATAACTGGATCCAGAAGCTCTCTGCTTAGAATTAATTTGTTTACCACTCTCATCGCTTCCCCGCTTATAAAACGTATGAATCGAATTTTCTGAATCGTTTGCATTGCTAATCACTTTCAAAACCCCAAATTGAAGTGATCGCGCCGTAGGCAACTCGACTAGAGTCTGAAGTTTTAGCTCCGTTGATCGGTCGATTATTAACTCAGGGATAACACGAATGCTTTTCTATTTTAATTTCATTGTACAGTAGGCACAAATGAAAGCTCTTTTTGGAAACATTGTTGGAGTATTATGTAACTATATGATTTATCATAATCTTGGTAGTTCAATCAAAATTAGTTCCTCTTAGGAGAATTAACCAATATCATTTTCTTCAACCGCATATCAAAAAACCTCTTTCATTCATGTAATCCCCTTTGGTGAATATGTTATAGCTTTCACCTGTTTAGCCGCATTCCGTTTTCCACATGATACGTACACATGGTACGATACGTATAGGCCCGCACAAGGGAGTGTAAATATCTAGGCACACAGGGACGCATCACTATTGTGATTCGCGAGAAAGGTGTTTAGTAGTTTCCAAGTGGGGATGTCGTCGCCCCGAGCGTACTTGATTTGTAGCACCAGCCAGTATGGTCGATCGCTCGAGGTGGTGTCAGCTGTCATATGAGCGAGGTTTGCTGCGTATCTGGGACCGGCATTCAAGGTCAGCCGGTCGCTGCAAGCTCGTGGGTAGGCTGGGTGGCTGTCGGGCTCGGGTTGCGGCATATCTGGATACGGTTTTCGGGTCGGATCGGTTGCTGCAAGCTCGTGGGTAGGCTGGGTGGCTGTCGGGCTCGGGTTGCGGCACATATCCGGGGACGGCTTTCGGGTCGGACCGGTCGCTGCAACCTCGTAGTTCACTTGAGGTACGTCAGTTGTTGCTGGGTATAGAGACTATTTCTGTCTGGCAGCGGTAAATTGAGGCATCCGAGATGAAGCAGCGTCTCGGCGGAGGTCTCTCGCCTAGTGAGGAGATTGGGTCTGGGTAGAGAGCGTGCCTATGTGCGTACGATTTTTATAGGGCACCGGCAACATTATTTGCAGGTGTTATGAAGTCTTTGCATTTTGTGGTGTAATTTTGACTTGTTTACGGTGAAATATAGACCGTTGGCTCGCTTGGTATTGCATTTTATTGTGCGATCTTGACTTGGTTATTTATACGTGTTGTGCAACAATTTCTATTTGGTTATAAAGAAATATGTTTTATCTGTTTAAATTGATTCACTCTAGACACGTTTGATATAATAGTAATTATATTTATTTTATAAAATAACACAGCACAACCTTCAATAAATTATTTTTTAGGGGCTTAGATTGTTCACACCTCCGTTTGAATTTAGCTAACTCAAAATAGTTGCTAGAGTCGGTTAGGTCGATGATTACAATGATAATTTCGTCTTGTTGTCATAATACATGCTTATGAAGAAAATGTTGCATTGACGTTGTGCAACTTTTCCATCGCGCGGAGAGTGAATTCGTAAATAAAATAACGACTCGTTCCACCGCTTTCTTCACACCCAATGAAGAAATTTGCAAAGTACACTTCTGAATAATATAGTTCTCTAATATCTTTCTAGATCCCAGCGAATTCCACCTCTGAAGTCTTTCTCCCTGTAAGAAGTCAAACAGCTCACTGCGGACAATTCGTAAATGCCTCCCTAAAAGTATAATTTTCTATAAGATTTCCACAAATTCCAGCAGCTAAAACCAGTTTTTTTTTCAAAATAGGACGATCACACAGTTAATAAAATGTAACAATAAAAACGGAGAGACGCGAACGAAAATAGTTCCCTCTTGGGAACACCAAATGCTTTAAAAAAAACTTTTTTACACATCTCCGGCTATATTTAAAAAATGGTTTATACAACAAAACTTCAACACATAATTATACGAGTACTTTCTTATTATCACTTATCGCAACATAAAGATTTCCAGTTCATTCAAGAACACTACATTCTGTATTTTTATTTACATTCTTTATATATCTCTATTAAGGCACAGCTTTTTAAAAATATATTTATTTACATATTAACAATAAATATGATTACATATCTTTGAGTTGTTACATCTTAAAACATCCTCCGTAAAACGACATAACAAATAAATAATATATGGCAAGCTTAAAGTTTTTCACTAAGTGCATACAAATTAGTTTCCTCATAACATTGTATAAATAAATCGAACATTCTTAATTATAAACTTTAATTAATTACAAATCTACTATAAATACAATAAATAAATTGCTATTTCTAAAATATTGTAGGAATATGTATGAGTCAAGCTTGGGGATGGAAAATATATCGCAGAGCACAAGATACAAGAATAACAGTATGGCTTCAGACCAGGTAGAGGCACCACTGACCAGCTCTCCACACTATAATTGATTTAGTACCGCGTCAGCTGCTGTGGCAAGTGTTTAAAGACCCGGAGGTAGACTGCGAAAAGGTGTAGCATCCTTACACGAACGACGTAGAAGTAGCGTCTATATTAACGGAAAAGTTTGAAATAAAAATTGACCTCAGACAAGGGTGCCCTATGTCACCAATCCTTTTCACTATCTTCATGGACCAAATTAGCAGAAATAGCCAAACACCGGATGCAGCAATAGTTGACGATACGCAAATCAGCTCGTAATTATTTGATGATGACATCGCGTGTAATCGCGATCCAGGAGGGGCTACGAGAGTGGACCAACAGCTTCAACGAAGAGTGCACGGCGGCAGGAATGAGGATGTGCACCTTAAGGTCATAGGAAGAGACCGAACTCAGGGTAACATCCTCGTAAATGACCAATACTTAAGGGTCAAATTCTCAAACGATGGCCCCGGATGGCTAGACGGAGAAATTGACCGTATAAAGGTCTATTCACATCTACCAGCACAGTGCAGTGCAGACACATACGGTGCCATGCACGGCACAAAATGGAGTGTTCACATTACACCGTGCGTGAATTTGTTCATAGACGATGAAAACAACTAATTTTGCCGGGCCTGCCACTTAACGTGCACTACACGGTGCTGGTGCGAGTGCAGATGCGAATTGAACTTCATAGGTGCGGCAAACGGTGAGCTGCGCCCTCTTTACAGTTCAATGATAAGGAAGGCTGAGCTAAGTATGGAGACAAAGTTGGCAGTGTATCGCCCCACGCTTACATACGGTCACCAGATCTGGAAGACGTATGAGAGAACACGTTTCAGGGTTCAAGCTGCCGAAATGATATTTTCAAAATGAGTGGCATGAGTTGCGAAATGTAATCGAATGAAGCTCGACGATCCAAGATGAGCTAAATACCGAACTCCTACTACATAGTCTTCATAGAAGAGTCGCAATTGAGGTATTGAGAATGCCAGAAGATTAAATTTGGCTGAAAATTCTGAGTGCTATTCCAGAGGGAAGATGTCCAGTGGGCTGCCCCAGACACGGGAGAAGAAACTCCAGAAGCTATTTGAACTGAGGCCGCCGAAGTAACACACGATAGGGACGCCTGGAGGCGCCGTGTTGATGCGATGGGTCCCTGAACCTAATAGGACAAGGGGAAGAAGATGTATGACATATGTATCTGAAAAATGAGTCCACTGTGTAGCAAAATATATTACTTGGAAGTTAAAACATTTAAGCATTCCAAATGCATAAAGATTTTGTCCAGAAGACTGAAATGATTATACTAACACTCAAATTTTTGTTTTTATACCTTTGTTTTGTTTTTGTTTTTGTAGCTTTATTTAGATGTAAGCAAATTTTCATACATCTAGTAATAAAAAACATATAAGATACATAATAAAATAAATAGAGTCATAAAATTATAACAGAAAGAATACAGTTAATAAAAAAAAAGAAATACAGTTACCCCAGTTCAAAAAAAAAATAGGGTTTAAGAAATACAGTTAGTACAAATAGAAATACAAGTCATAAATTTTTTTTTATGTATATAGCACATGTTTTACGGAAAGTGCCAAGACTTGAGGCTTCCTTTATGGAATTTGGTAGGTTATTATAAAGTTTTTGCCCTTTATAAAACACGCTGTTCTGTGTACACGTAAGTTTTGTTTTGGGAAGCCTGAAGTCTCGGCAACTCCTCGTAGGATAATTGTGAATATTTTCATGACACATAATATTAGTTTGCAGATATTTAGGGAGCATGTTATTTTTAAGCTTGTACATCATACCTGTACCCTTTATGAAAGACTCGACTAGCCAAATGCGCTTTGGGAAAACTGAGAGTTTTTGCTGCAGCATCAATTTTCTAAATATTATTTGCCCAATTCGGGTTTCGAAGCCCCGACCTCTAAGTCCGGAGCCAAAGACCTTACCGCTCTGCCACAAGGCGGTCACAACATTTACTTCAATCTTGACAAAAGCCTTCAACCTTGTTTTATACGAGGTGGTTAAACAGTCGGAAAAACCAAGTTCGATTATCTCAACTAGTACCGTATCAAAATATAACTATTCGTTGGAAATAACAGCTAGATACCGCCAACGCCCAACGCTATTGAATTTGCGTCAATAGTTGAATTATAATACCTATATACGAATACATATGATTCAACACAACGCAACGCAGTCAACTGACTATGTACCAAATGTTTTTAGCATTATTGGCGTAAAATATATAAAAAGGTGAAACAATTTATACTTTGTGAAAGATATTATGCGCGATTCGTAATGATCTTTAGTTACGTGCCTTCCTACTAGACGTCTTTATATATTTTCCTATCCGATATCGCCGATACGTAGTGTCAAGAGTCAAGGGTTCAGCCTGTGGCAAGTAAAATAGCTGTCGGCTCGTTGTTGATCATTGGCTGTTGACAGTGGTTATAGCAATCCCGATACAGTCCCAACAGTTGGATGTTCCTAGCGTTGGGATTCTCCAATATTATTAGGATTGTTATTTACTATTTTTGTTAGTTTTCGCGTTAAAGTCGGCGTTATTTCCAATAGTTGACAATCGTCAACGATAGCAGCTATAGGCGTTATTTCAAAATGTCGTCAACGCCCAGTACTACCGTCAACAGGCAACTGAATTACAACAATTTCAACACAATTAATACTTGTTGAAAATGTATACATACACTGCCTGCAAATACAGCTTTTTTTTAATACTTAATTAATTAACAAAACAATTTCAAAAATATATATTATATTCGCTGCCAGTCCACTCATTTCTAGTATTTCTAGGGGGCGGATGATTGTGTACATTGTCAGCCTTGACTATAAGATCATCATAAGTAAACAGCTTAGCTCTGCAGCCTCTGACTCCCTGCGAACAGGTCCAGCGAAACCGGTCACCATGGGCTCTCTGTTGCCGTCGAAATCTGTATCCGTTCAGCAACAGCAACCTGGTTCCCACTCGCGAAGTCACATAGGCAACTGAAATAAATACAAAATTTACGACACGACACGACTAAACTTAGGAAACTGTTTTATGCACTTACTAGCTTTTCTACGAGATATGGATTGAAACAATATGTGGAACAAACAATATCGCACCTTGTCTAATAAAAAATAAGGATTTTGGATTGTATTGACGGATCCCCAATAACTTGGCAATATTTAGACTCTCCCACTTCCTATCATTACAATTTGAAAATGTTGGTTGTGCAATGATGGAGAACTTAGCGAAGGGAGAATTAAACCCGCGACACTTGGGTGCAAACCCGATGTTTTGAACCACTCGGCTACAAATCCGGATATTTTAAAATATCATAGCAGTCTAGCATTCATGGACAGAAAATTCTGTTGAAATTTTATGGCACCAAAGAGTACTCGTATATATAAAAACAATTTTAAACTTTTGTTCACCTTATTTTTTGGTCAGACTGACATCTTCAGACCGGTAAAATTTTGCTCAAAGTTATGGAATTTATACATTTTATATGGTATTTTTTTTTAATATAAATAAAGGTATATATAGTAATTTTATTAGATCTTAGACCCTAAAATATATAAAATCATGAGATATATAGGTATACCTATCACCAAAACATACCTAAAATCATTTGTAATCCACCGCTGCCACAAAAATATATAAATACAATAAAAATGTACCAGTCTGGTTATAATATAACTTCACGATTTCTTCTTTCTTATTATATAATAAATGCTTTTTTTTCATTACCTATGATACTCGATACATTTAAAAATTCGAAAAAACTTAAAAATTAAAATAATCAAGGTAGGTATTTGCGGTCTCACAAAAAAAAGGTTCGCTAATAAAAACAAGTCAACATTTTTTATTAAAAATTCATAAATCACATTGACAATAAATGTATTTGGAAACACATAATTTTGATGCGCACACAGCACTCGCACAGATGCATCGCTTGTATACATCATGTTTCAAAATATGCTGGAAAAAAAAACTTGATGATTGTATGCACTTCGTCGTCTACGACACAAACAATCGTATCTCATATTTAGCAAATATCTAGGGTAACCAAAAAAATATTTTTTCGTCGGATGCGTATACATTTTATTAGATGTTTCGCTATTGGGGTTTTAATTAAACGTATTTCTTTACCCCATTAGCAAAACATGTAATAAAATGTACAAGAATCCGCAAAATACAAACAGTTTTTTGGCTCTCCTGGAAATTTAAATGTGAGATACGCCTGTTTGTGTTGTAGGCGACGATTTGTTGTCCCTTTTTCGCTGATAGAAATAGGTAGATTTAAGCAAAATAATAAGCTGTTTATCAGTAACGTGTCCAAAGAAACAGAGAAACTAATTCGCATCAATTCAAATTGCTTGACCTATAAATCTTCCTCAATATATAAGGATTTCAAGAATTTTTTTTTTTCTAGATTCAAATTTACAATACTTGTGCTATTTTGTGGTATTTTCTCTTAACCGCTATGAATCTGTGTGGTTTGTGGCGATGTTGGGTAGAACGTGTTGACCCTGTGACCAGTTCACCCCTGGTGTACACCCCAGCTTTGCAGCCCCTAGAGGCGTGGGTGGCGCACAGCCAGACGAACGCGAAGTCAGGCATCGGTTTTGGTTGACTGTACACGTAATTTTCGTAATATAACAGGCGCTCGCCGCGTTTTGTTGTGAGGTATCGAACTGCAAAGAGAATGAAATATTAGACATTTTAGGAAAACGTTTTGAGACTGAAGGGAGTGGGGAGGGAAAGGATATCACGGGGAAGAGGAAGGTTGGAAAGTATCTGAGTATTCAGTTATGGTCACACGGCAAGTAATAATTGGATTCCGAATTGGGGACTTTTACAAAGATTAATGTGATGGAGGCTGTAAGAAAGTCTCCCCATTGTAGGTGAAAGTTGTGATACTTAAGGAGGTGGTTGAGGGAAAGGAGAAGGAGGTAGGTTGGAGAGCACCGTGACTAGTTAGACCTGGTCATTAAAAATAGCTAAAGCCATTTCAAATAACGTTCTAATCTGAATGGTGGACACCACTCACCAAGGGCAATACTGAGACTATCTTCTCTGAACCAACGTCCAATATATACTACTATTAGCTGCATATTCGAATATTCCCGCTACAGACGTTTGGTACGAATTTCCCCCTCCAGATGTACTGATATAGCCTCCGTCAGCCAAGCGGACTCGACACTGATCGCTCGTCGAACGACCGCGCTGCTCTCGTCTGTCTACTCGTGGTATGTATACTCGTAGGAGATCCCATGCACTATTTCATGATCCGAAAGCGAGAACTTCTGTTTGCCAGAAGACGTCAATTAGGAGAGCAACTCAACTTATCAACGATGCTGCATTAACCGTTGACATTTTCAATATCACTTACAGACAGCTTTGCGATTATCTTTTGACCCATGTCTCAAAATAGTTATAAAACTTCCCCAATGACTTTTTATACCTTTTCTATCAACCTTTCACTTGTCTGTATATTTGTTAGAGATTACCATCATCAGTATCGATAATATCAATTATTCAAGTGAGAATATAAATAAACTTCAAATAATTTGGATTCGTGTAAAAGTGACAGTTAAATTGACATTTTAATTAGCCAAGTGAAGCTCTTGTGATTGGTCAATATTAACCACAGCTTTCTTACTCTGCTGTCCCAGAAGGGGCTTGCGCAATGCATTGTTTACTATCAAAGAGAATAAGCCACTGTCAGGGTGACCATGAGTTAGTTCTAGTAAAAAAAAACAGCTCTCACAACCAAGATAATTGAACACAATAACAAGATCCAAAAACGAAGTAAATACTGTAACTGAAGATATTAAATTATAGTAAATTAAACATTGTTTTATGTGCTTACGCTGCGCCGGGATTTGAATTCCAGCGATCGTTGGTAATGTTCGGTAGATTGTCAAAAAAGGTATAGGTAGTAACCAAAGAATAAAGGTATAGTAACACAAGAAATGCGATGCGGCCGTGTTTCGTGATCCAAAAGTCTGGCCATTGGGGCATTAAATTTCAAATTCAGAAAATCGCTCAGTACAAATTCAAATTCAAAATCAGATGGAATAGAATATACGATGTCAGGTAGTAACAGAGACAGAGAGCTATATTTTCATTGGCTCTCTCGGGGCTAGAACCAAAAGGTTTTATCTATAGTTAGTAGCTACATTGGTTTCCGTTCAGATCTACATGGAAGGCATTTCTATTGTGGTAATAATGTTAATGATAAGAGACATTTCACCGTAAAAAATAAATTACTCGAGTGGCTGATGATGGGTGATGACGATTTTTTTCTTACATAAAAATCAACATCCATCCAAAAATGATTATGACTGTAATAATAGAGAACTTACCTTGAAAAATATTGTTCATAATAAAATTTTCAATTAACGACAACAAAACGAATTATTTTATTTATAATTTATTTATTTCACCAATAAAAGAACATGAATATATACGAGTATGCGAGTATACATACTATTTCATAGCAGGTAACATTTAGGTAATTTTTTTTTTTACACGATAGATATTACAATTTATTACATGTTAAAGTTTTCTTTATAGCTAAAATATTTTAGTGTCTTTTTAATTTATTTTTTTATGTGATACCACTCAAGAGTCCCAGCTGCTCCCAACCGTCTGGAGCCAGAGGCTATGGCATCCCCATGTTGTGAGGCTGAAGGTATTAAGGAGGGGAAGGAGATTGGGGAAGAGGAAGGTGAGAAAGTACCCGGCTATTCAGATCTGGTCACCAAACACGGCTGAAGCCATTTCAAGTAACGTTTCGATTATGAATGGTGGTCTTTCACCAGGGCGATACTGACAATATCTAACCACTCCACTCTGGAACGTACCGCAATTATACTACATATTATTTTAAATGAATACATTGTGAAATAACAAAATTTAATCAAATAAAATTTTGCTTGCGCACGCCGGGATTTGAACCCGCCATCTCCGGATTCGCAGACAAGGATCGTAACCACTCAACCACGGAGACCGTCTAGTTTAAAATAAGAATCATTAATCAATCCGAAAGCCTTCAAATACAACAAAATCTAATGGTAAAAAATAAATACGCACCATTATGTGTGTGTACGAGTATATGCGTTCTGTGATTCATTATAAAGAAATTGCGTTCTGGATATAATTTATTAAAAGTGACATTTTACATCGTAACTTACAATGGGTTCGCAAGGTTTTTAGAAGCACATACTCACTGAGATAACGATACTTCTTTTTAGAATTAAATATTGATAAAACCACCGATAGTGAATGTTCAACAAAGGGTTAAAAATCGCATCAGATTTTCAAAATCACCCACTGTTCGTCGCTCCACTGAAAACTCCAATGAAGACAAATCTTGGACGTTAAGAGGAACGGCTTCGCGGCCTGTTTCATACAAAACGTAATTTTGTTTTTGAGGCCAAAACACTCACCTAAAGCTAATGATTTTTTTTTCATCAAAAAGTATAGTAAATATCTAGTACGGATGAGAAGTAATTTATTTATTTTTGTATTGTATTATTTTAAATGCACCTTTAACAATTATTTGGGGGCTAACGGTAATTTAAAAAAAAAACTTTGAAAACATAATTAAATGTGAAATAAAAAAATATTAAAATATGCATTATGGTGGACTTTAAATTAGGTTAAAAACGACCAATTTACGTTGGAACACAAATTTTCCGTACATAATTTAAAATATCGACCCGAAAAAAACTTTTTTTTTAAAGGTTTTATTTTCAAAGTTTTATTTAAGTAATCATATTTACATAGAAAAAAAAAACAATAAACCAGCAAATAATTTTCTAAGTTGCCTCTAAAATGATGAAAATTGTTTTTTTTTTTCATGGTATATACTTCATAATTTAAAACAAAAATAAATAAAATACTTCTCATCCGTATTAGATATTTACTAAACCTTTAATTAAAAAAAATTTAAACCGTGAAAGAGTCGCCAACATCACTAACTCATACTACAGCGGATCGCATTTGCGCACATCGGGCCATTGTTTCTACCTACAAACCAAACACATAATTTCATTGGCTTCACCGCTTTGATAGTTTGTGCGTTTGATAGTAGCTCGACGACAGTCGGCACACTTTCTTGGTATTTCTCCCATTTGTTTATTTTATCTATAGTGAGAAGCATTAAATAAAAATAAAACATGCATGTTATATTAGTTATAGTAGCTTTACGTGTTTTCCATTTACAACTATATATTTAGGTGGTTCGTGATTATGATTGAAATTAGAAGCACCGATCATCTCGTCAAGGATGTATAGAAAAGCCTTGCAGCCCTTGCCCTGAGAAGAACACTTCCACCTCTGTCCCTTTAGGGACATGAAGTGACTGCTGTACGTGTAAGAATTTAGCAGTAACAAGCATCCCCCACTTCTCGTTTTAATATATTCACCTGGAAGAAAAACAAATATTTTAGATTTGAGGAGCTATCCTAAAAGAATTGTGATTTTTTAAATTTGTCTTCTCTCGATTTTTAATGAGAAAATTACTTTGAAAACACCATTATAATCTTTGCTTTCGACGACCATTTTTGGTCATATTCGTGCCTTCTGCAGAGAAGATATATTTATATTAACGGTAAATAACGGTCATAAGACCGTTACATAGTTATAATAATAACTTATAACTCACTAAACGAACGATAATTAAATACAAGCGCAGTAATAAAATTAAGTAACAAAAGTACATAGTGAATAAAACTCTCCAAACAAAATGTCTAGAAATCGTTACAAGGATAATGCCCGAGAAATACTAAAAAATGTTAACGAAAGATGGTGTAGAGAAATCGATACGACCAAACATTTGATCATTTCACATGGAACTTTTTAAAAAACCTATTGGTTGTACAAGGATTCTGTTAGTTACCGCATAGTTAGAGATGACAATTATTTTTCTAAATTCAAGTTTTTAACTCTAAAATAAAATTTCACATTTTTGTGATGTTTTTACAAACAGCGAGTTACACGAGGGTTGGGGAAGAAATGGGAAATGAAACATCTTGTATAAAAGGAACATGTTATTAATACGTGGTGTGATGAATTGTATTTTAGAAGGATTGAGTTGCATATATCAAAGCAATTACATAATGAAATGTGGCAGTCGAAAAAGTAAAAAAAAAACAATTAAATACAATTATTGTATTAAAAACATTTAATTAATCAGAACGAAAAACTTAAATAGATTGTTTTTCTTAGATTCATGTGTAAACACCGCGTGAAGATGACGGTATATTTAAACAAAAGCACCTTAAACCGTTGGGGTGGTTCGGTTTAACATAACGTATACGATGCTCATAAAGCTAGGCAATAGTATGTGTTCTGGGTACACCTAAATAGATAGACCTCTAGAAGAACAAGAAACAATTTATCCATTAGCACCTTCGTCGTGAATATGTGTTTAATTTTGTTTCCATACTGGGGGGCACTCCAGAAAACCAGATGAATATACAGTCGGGCGTTACAGCTCCGAATCTATCGTCTACATACAAAACAACTGCAATACTGTAATGACGAAAGATACCCCGAGTGGGGGGCTGGAAACTTCGGCGAAGTATAATTAAGAAATACCCATCACATACCTGACCCCATTGAGAGACAGCCTAGATTTTCACTGCTTTCTAAATTCTAGTCTTCTATTAATAGGCACACCCGTTGTGCTCACCATGATGCACAGCTTATGTCCCTAGACTGACTCGCAAAACTAGATGATGCTCCGTGACTTCCCCGCCATACGAAAAAATAAGCTATTATGGATGCTGTTGTTTTCTTCATATGACCATCACATTCTGATATATTTTCCATTATACATCACGTATCTTGGTGGTCCATGGTTGTGTTGATTGCAGCCAGAGACCACGATGTCGTCCTTTGTGTACAGGTTGGCCTTGCAGCCCCGAGCGCGATGAGAGGAACAGCCCCATCGAAACCGATCGCCACAAGCTGCTCGCTGTTTGCAAAATGTGTACTGACCAAACATCAGAAGACGACTGTCAGATTTTCTTGACTGAATATAGGTGACTAAAAAGAAATTAAGTATATTATTAGTCAACTGATATTTTCCCCCCTTCAAAATACCTTCTCTGAAGATGAGAGATTATTAATTTACTTATTGTTTAACCATAACTTTATTTTAAATTTTTTTCTTAGAATTTTGCCTTATTGTTGATTTACATACTTATTACTTGCAATACTATGGCTTATGAGTCAGAGAACTTCAACCGTAGTCGTCACCACGACTTATTCAAGATACCACACTTGAGAACAGATGTTCTAGCACAGCATAGCACGACAAGAGGAATGTTGCCATTGAATGAAATTTATAAAACAGTAGATAATATATATTTAATTACTCTTTAAATAATCTTATAACTTTTTTGTGCCGCAATCTTCCCAAATGTTGAAAATGTTCTGAACATCGGAAAATCTTGTACTGTAAATGGATGAGTAATCTGTCGTACAATAATTTAAATAAATATTTTTTTATAAAATACTTACCAGGCGGTCAAAACTGGAATTGAAGAACTTAATACATATATATCTGCTTAGCTACTTTTATTCCCATTTTCAGATTATGGACAATAATATATTAAAACTACACATTTGTGCAAATTAACGTGGACAAAATATACTTTCTGGGCAAACATGTAATAAATAATAAATAAAATTTTCTTTAAAAAAAACACAGTTATATTTATTGTGTCACCCTTAGCTTTCAGCATTATCTCTGTCCGTTTTGGCTTAGATTATATCAATGTTTAAAAAAAAATGTGGATTTTTACATCTCAAGATCACACTTCAAAAATCGACCCCATCAACTTACTTTTGGTTGTGCAATTCACCTCTCAACATTCTCAAGTATTTTCTTGCAAATAGATTACAAATTCTCGTTTGGAAGGGTCTAGAGAGTTTCTAGGTCAATCCTAACAGGATACGCCATTGCCAGGGAATAATAATTGAGGAGTAGAAAAATGTGATTTTTTTAAATGTAAATAGTAAATTTATTTGAATCTGGTAAAAAAATGCTTTTTTTTTACTTTCTTGGGATGTTTGTATCTCGTTTGCAAAAGCAGGCATCTTACACGGGAGTTTTTGGTGTCATTTAAAAAAAATCAAGAAATTAAAAAAGCAATTCTCTAGAAAAAGGGCAATTTAGCTTTATTGTCCCTAACAAGATTTAGCCCCTTGCCATGTGTCTAAAAACAAATTCTTCGCTGACCATGGTGTCTCCCATTTGGAATGGCAATTAGTACCCACATAGTACACATAAAATAAATTTTTGAACGATGTCTTAATTTTTTATACAATTTATTCCGTAAAAAATAATACTTTGTACATGGTATCACTCAACTCTTTAGAGAACAGAATGATGATAGTTGAAAATAAATAAAAATTTCATACAAATCTCTTTATTGGGGTATTATAACGCTGAATGAAATTTAAAAAATAAAAATAAATAAAAAACAGTATACAAAATAGATGTGCCTTCCATGTGATTTTGAAACAAACCCACTGTGGCCACTGACTTTGGTTCTAGTCCGAGAACCAACGAAAACAATCTCTCTTTTATACCGCCTGTTATCATATATCGTCATTCCATTTGATCTTAATGAATATTTCATAATGATGATGAAACGAATTTCTGTATTTGAAATTTAAGAAAAGTATAGTCAGAATTTTCGATCACGAAACACGCCCATATCGTATTTCTCGTGTTCTTCTTTATTCTATGGGGTATAATTAGACATAAATTTATATATGTTTTTAGGTCGGTCAGTATGCTTTTCAGAGAGCGTTATGAGGAAGGTGCTTAACACAAAATTCACTGGTATTGGTACTTATTTGTTGTGCCAAATAATATAAATATTATCCATACTCGAAATAAACACAAAACAATTGGACATTTGCTACTGATGCTCACACTCAGAGCTTTGTTTCTGAGGTGTCATTTTCTCAATTATGGAATGCATCATGTCTAATAACCTTGTTCATTATTCCTGTAATTATTTCAGAAAAATTGTTCATTGCTAATAAGGGACATGGATTAATTATCCAGCTTATAAGAAAGTTGTTATTATTTATGGGACTTTTAATTTTTTTTTAAGTTTGTCCCTAGCCTATGGTATTGCAGCACCATGCGCTAGTGTAATCATATTTGCCGGGTAAATACAAAATGTGGTGAGTATTGCGACCTGAGAATATCGACAAATCAATTAAAAACAACAGGGATCACTTACACATGGTTAACACTGTTTTAACAGGTATCAACGACGATAATCTGTTGTATCTGTAGACCGACATAGTTTAGGAAAGGGAGTAACTTAACATAAAACTTATCAAAATATACAACGAAATAATAATGCAAACGTGTTGACAATAATTGTGGATTTATTCATTATTATCGGTTTTCATCACAACAAACGTCAAAACAAAATAGGAAAATAAAATAGAAAAAAAAAATGAATGTAAAAGGTAAAGGTGACCATTGCAAACATTTTAGACGTACCCAAAATAAAACACTTAGCAAATGAAAGATTAATGCAAGTACAGAGGAAGTCCGATACGGATCACATCAGACCCCTACTTGATTAGAAAATTGGACGTACATATACTCGTACATATGTATTTATATTGATTTTTAAAGGCAATATCAAAAGTCTTCAAAAAAAACATATACAGGATGTATCAGCACGTTCCCAATAGACTTTAACCAGCGGTGATCTCAACGGGTCACGTGGTCTCATCTTTATGGTGCTGCTGAAATGAGACGGAGCGCGTACCACGTGATCCATTGCAACGTGTGGCAATTTGTTCAATGGCGACGTGTGAAACATTTTTTTAATATTTGTTTTAAATTGAAAAAATCACTGGAGACCAAAATGACATCAAAATTTTTACTCCAAATAAGGGGTCGCCGGTTAAAAGTCTGTCGAGTACGTGCTGATATACCCTGTATATACAATGCATTAACCCGTCATCAAAACATTTACCTGCAGGGGAAGGCAAAGACTGTCGACATTACCCGACCTAAGTATTTCATTCACTTGATCGGGTCATGTCTTCCTTCGACGTCCCTAATGTTTCAATTCTACCACTTCCACGTCGCTTATTTTTTTAATGTTTAGTGTGATACCGAACAAGAGACCTAATTGTCCGGAATCAATGGGACTATGGCATCCTTAATTTTGGGAAATTTATGAAGCTGAAAGTAGTATGAAAAGCAGCCACCCAGCGGTCCCTTTCCCCTTAAATGAAAATAAAAGTGAAAAAACCCGAAATTTTCACAAAACATTAATATTTAATCTTTTGCAAATTGGGGTTGAAGAACGAATTAAAGAGATATTGTGGGGAGAAAGAAGCGAATAAAGGGAGGTTAGAAAGTGTATACCTATTGAGGTCTAAAAAAAAAAAAAACACGTATTTAAAAAAAATACTTCGATCCTGAATGGTTCTCTAATACAAGAGCGATATTTCGCACTTAGAAATAATATTCTGATGGTAGCACTGATTCCTCACTCATTTTGATATATTTTCCATTTAACAGCATGTATCTAGGTGGTAGGTGGTTGTGTTCATTCTTGCCCGACAAGATCTTGTCATCCCTTGTATAGAGGCTGGCCCTGCACCCCTTCTTGGTGTGTGTGGAGCACCACCATCGCTCCCTACCGCCAGGGGCCGGTCTATGCTTGGAGAAGGTATAATTGTTCAAAAGCAGCAAACGGCTTCCAGGCTTCCTGGAGTCGATGAAAGATGCTAAATCACAAGAGAAACTAAAGATTAGTAGATCCCATACATTTTTCTTTGACAGTTATATGTAAATTAAAAAATAATAAAGTTTCAAATTCAAACCAAAATACGTATGTTTAGAAAAAACATGTTTTATTGTTATCAATATATTTATAATAGTTTTCTCGAATCTCAGAGCTGTACAACAGATTTTGTAAGGTAAATATAATAATAAAAATTGTCACAAAATTTAAAATGTAGCTTAAGGGGAACGGCTGCGGTGCCTGTTTCATACAAAACTGAATTTTGGATTGGAGGCCAAAATACTCATCCAAACGGCATTTTTTGTTAAAGGTTTAGTAAATATCTAGTACGGATGAGAAGTAATTTATTTATTTGTTTTAATTTTTTAAGTACGTGTGATGAAACAAAATCATTTTCGTAATTTTAGAGGCAGCTTAGAAAATTATTTGCGGGTTTATCGTAATTTTTAAAAAATATATCACATTTGCTATGTAAGTATGATTACACAAATAAAAATATAAAAATAAAACATTTAAAAAAACAAAGGTTTTTTCGGGTCGATATTTTAAATTCTGTATGGCAAATTTGTGTTCCACCGTAAATTGGTCGTTTTTAATTTAATTTAAAGTCCACCATAGTGCTTATTTTAATATTTTAAAAACAAAATTAATAATATATTTATTCATATTTTCAAATTAGATGGGTTAAAACTTTTTTTAAACCACCGTTAGCCCCTAAATAATTGTTAAAGATGCCTCTAAAATCGCGAAAAATCAATTCCCTTAATGGCCGATAGTTCACAAGGTAAAACAAAAATAAATAAAATACTTCTCATCCGTACTAGATATTTAATAAACCTTTGATTAAAAAAATAGATCATTCAGTTTGGATGGGTATTTTGGCCTCCAATCCAAAATTCAGTTTTGTATGAAACAGGCACCGCAGCCCTTCCCCTTAATCTGTTTTGTTAAAAAATGTTAAAGCAGTTGCAGTTTCACCAATCTCGTTACCAGATTTCACAAACATGTAACAGTATCTTTCAATTATTATTAACGATGTCATATGGATTATAAAACAATAATAATATAACAATGCGAACATTTTTCAATTGACAAAATAATAATAAACTTAAAAATACAGTATATTAACACAAAAACAATCCCCTACAGGTCAGAAGCAGTGTTATTATTAATACAGTAAAGTGTATTAAAGTACCTATAAAACTTAAAAATAAACCGTTTTTTAAATAGAGTAATAATATTTATTATTATATAATTAAAAACTGTTTTTAAAAGTCTTATAATCACAAGTATTAGTATTCCCGTGTCAACAAAACAAAATTCGGTGGAATACAAATTTCATAATTTACTATAACATATACTTACATACTCGTAAAGTCTACCTGTAATTAGTAAAGGAGCGAGTAGGGTGCATATCTGTGGAGTTTCTTTTTTTTTTTTGCTATAACTACAACCAGTGATAATGTTCTTTAATAATAATTATAAATGTTTTATTATCTTAATAGTAAACTAGTCAAGTGACAACAAGGTCAACATTGACGAGACGCCACTACAATCTACCGGTGGAGACCTCACTATGAAAATTTTATTAAATACGTCCACAAAAAGACGGATGCAATCAAACAATTACTTTTTGAAAAGATTGAACATGAGTCAAGCAAACAGCTGTTGGTACCATAAATAAAGTAATCAGGGATATACAGGTCTATTTGGAATCACAGAAGATAAAAATAGACATAGAAGATGATATTAACAAATTTCAAATGAAACATGAAACCGAAAAAGACACAGAAAATAAAAAAAAGTATTATTCGCATCTAGGTATGAAGCATATTATTGATGTTAATTGAGGATATATTGATTTGGATAGGTTAATTTGGGATATATTGATTTGGATAGGTTAATTTAGGATATATTAATTTGGATAGGTTAATTTAGGATATATTGAGGAGATACTGATTTGGATAGGTCAATTGAGGATATATTGATTTGGATAGGTTAATTTGGGATATATTGATTTGGATAGGTTAATTTAGGATATATTGATTTCGATAGGTTAATTTAGGATATATTAATTTGGATAGGTTAATTTAGGATATATTGAGGAGATAGTGATTTGGATAGGTTAATTGAGGATATATTGATTTGGATTGGTTAATTTGGGATATATTGATTTGGATAGGTTAATTTAGGATATATTAATTTGAGATATATTGATTTGGATAGGTTAATTTAGGATATATTGATTTGGATAGGTTAATTTAGGATATGTTAATTTGGATAGGTTAATTTAGGATATATTGAGGAGACACTGATTTGGATAGGTTAATTGAGGATATATTGATTTGGATAGGATAATTTGGGATATATTAATATGGATAGGTTAATTTAGGATATATTGAGGAGATACTGATTTGGATAGGTTAATTGAGGATATATTGAGGAGATACTTATTTGGATAGGTTAATCGAGGATAATATTGGTAAGTCTTAATGACGTAAAATAATCTGGTCTCATTACTTCAGTGGTAGAAAGTTGTCCCGGTAACACAGAGGTCCTGGGTTCAATTCCCCGATGCGACTAATACCTTTTTTTTGTGTAATGTATCTTAATATTTGTAATACATTAGTGTACAATTATTTTATAGAGACTATGAAAAATAAATAAATAAATAATTAACCTATTTTTATATTTTGTTAATGATTATTATTCATGTTATCCCTTTTGATACGGTCAGTATGGACACTTTACGATTGTAGCTGATTGGAGTCACCACAGAAACTTTGTAATAATTGATTTATAGTGAAATGTTATTGTTATAAAATGTAAATGTACTGCCAAACTGCAGAATTAGTAGTTATGTTTATTTTTGTAATAAATTATTTTTTAATTCGTTTGTAGATTTATGTCATTTCACTTAAATTGTAAAGCTGCTCATCTCAACACAGGACTGCCCCCGTGAGATGAGTGGCTTATGTTTTATAATTTTATGAATAAAATAACAGAATCGTTGTCGAGTTTTTTTTAATATATAGACAATCCCGCTGTTGACGTAACTTGACGTATTTGACGAAAATCTGTGTTTTCATTCACAAAAAGTTACCTAAAGAACCATGGACCGACGTATTGTTGGCGTTAGACTGGGGGGGAGTACGAGTATAAGACTAAAAATACTATAGAGATAAAGCTAATAAAAACATAGAAGAAAGGATATCTATGATATAGTGGAAATAAACTAACAATGCCGTATTATAGGACAACGGAAGACGTGTCAAAAATCATTAGCTAGGCAGAGGTACCAACAGAGGAAAGGAGTAAGACTTCAAATAAGGTCCGATGATTTTTATAACCAACTGTGACAAAATATAAGAGGGAGTCCGCGGAGAGAGATCTTTTTATAGGACAAACTCAAATCATGGAGTGTTATATCCATGTAACTTGACATTTCTTTTTAAATTCTTACGTACAACAATAAAACAGATGCCCTATCGTTTTTAATTTACGTATTTAAAAAAAAATCTGTTCAGGTAATTTTACATATTTTTATCTATTTGGATGCTCTGCATTTATTCTTTTTTTTTAAACTTTGTATTTGGAATTTTATTTTGTACATTATTTATATGGTTGTATTTGAAAAAAAATTGTATATATATATATTTATTGTTACTACCCGTCTCAGAACAGACATCGTCTAGTGAGACGGGTAAAATATATATTATAACTGTATCAATTGCATGCCAATAGACGCCCGGGTTTCCGGCAATGAATTGAATTGTATTTCAGCTGAACCCCGGCGGAATGTTAATTATGTTGGGGTATGGCTAGGGTTGCTCAATGTTCCGTTACACCTTAATGTATCTTCCATTAATCTCCACGTATTTAGGTGAATCATGATTGTGTTCATTTTTACACGAAACAATGGCGCCGTCCTTCGTGTAGACGGTCGCTTTGCAGCCTTTTGAGGAGTGCGTGGAACATAACCATCGGTACTTATCCCCACCGGCCAGTTTTCGCTTATAAAATGTATAGTTTTGTAACAGCAGCAGTTGTTTGCCAGACCGTGACTGGATGAAGACAGCTAGAACATATAACGGAAAATGAGTCTTAGTCTAATTTACTTTACGCAACGAGTCTTAGTCTAATTTACTTTACGCAACGAGTCACTATTATGAAGTATCGTATCTTAATCTAAGTGTGCGAGCGTGTGTAAGTTTATTTTTCGAATTTGGCACCGAAAACAAATTTAGTCACTTAGTAGAAACCTGGGGATCTCATAAACGTGCGTTGGCTCTACCTACTCCTGCTTTGTCCGGCCACCGAGTACTCTTTTGTATTCTTACAATTACATATATATAAGTCCATTCCTCTTGGAATTATATGGCTTATACGTGCCGGAATACTTCAGCCGTAGCTGTCACCACGACTTGTTCAAGATACCACACAGCAGAACAGATGTTCTAGCACAGCATAGCATGACAAGAGGAATAGTGCTATTAAACGAAATTAGTGCTATAAAACAGTAGATAATATATAATTAATTACTCTATAAATAACCTTAAAACTTTTTTGTGTACCTATCTTCCCAAGTGTTGAGAAATCTGTCATAATTTAAAAAAATAATAACAATAATAATAATATGTAGGTAGGCACATAGGTAGATATAAATTATTTTTAAGATGGTTTTTTTTATTAATTTATGTTAAAGAAATTCCCCCTAAGTTTTTAACTTGCAAAAATAGTCTTATAAGTAATTAGTAAAAAAAATAAATTAAGAATTATGTACAAATTTATAGTAAGGTTGTCAACATGCAAAGTTACAAAATTGGGAAAAAGACAACAACGAATAAGCGAAAAAATTGACAAAATACATTGATAAATTGTCCAAAAAGCTGAACCTCTGTACAAGTTCCAGTAAAATATTCAACAGTGGCCAACCCTGACCAAATCTTATGCACAAGAATTTTGGTACTTATATACTAGCCGTAGTTGGCTTGGCGTTGCTAGGGGTTAAGTTAATGTAGTCCTCCTTTTTACCGGCAGTGGTGATAGTAGCGCTACTGCACTCTGGCGGTAAAACAGCGAACCAAGCTTTAGTGAAGTTCTCTTTTTTACCGGTATTTTGGTGAAATATAAATACCTACATCCAAAGGTAAGTTAGTATAAGAACATTTGTATTATATAAATTGTCAGTATGGTATAAATTCCTATCTCTATGCAGAGGAGAGGTTCTTCTAAAGATAATTTGTCATCTCTAACGAAACATGGGCATACTGAGCAGTGGCGATTCGTGGTCTTCAATCAGAAAATCAAGAGGAGATATTATATTTCATAAAAATATACCTACTTGTTTCTTTCGGCGAATCGTCGAATACAGCGGCAGTCACATAATTTAAAGAAAGTTGGTGGGAGGGGTACTATAATTACTAGCGTCTTGAGACAATACGGCGTTTGTCGAAATTTTCTTGACTTGGGAATACAACGTCTTATCTAAAAAAAATATTGCATTTTTAATACGACAAAGGTATGCGTAATAATCTGTACCTTTTACTAGTTGATTTACAAATGCCATTAAAAGCAAACGGCTAGAGAAATGCAGGAACAAGAAAATTACAAATATTTACCATCAACGTTTATTAAAACAGGATTTAACTTGCATCCTTATTGTGCAAAGTTCAGCCGGCCGGCAAAGTGACCGAGGGGGCCAGCACGGTTCAACTCGTCAAACTTGTGAGGTTACGTGTCTAAACATTCCTTGAATTCCTTCATTAGCGCTGGGAACAAACTTCAACATGGTTCGACTTATTTCAACATCAAGAAGATTGTGTTGTTTTGGTTTCTTTGTATGAAGTATGTGCTTGGGATCGTGAGCCCATATGTGCTGAATGCTGAATCTATTCAGCACCTATCACGGACCGTAGTATTCGGTTACGTGGATTATGCGGATTTTTAACGATGCGCTGTTTATAATGTGCTTATATTATAATGCAAGTTTAATGGGTATCCACTGCACAATCGCTTTGCAGTTATTAAAAAAGAGCCTGTTTGCATCAATCCCCTGCGCACCGGCGAGAAACTTATTAGATAACAGCCGAACACCGTTTACAGTTGAAGTCGGTATCATAAGAAAGACAAAATATTTGCAAAACGCTACAAAAAAATTGAAAGCTAAATGTTATATGTTGTTGAGGAGTAGGCTGCAATAGGGGCAATAAAGCCATATTGTCCGGAGAATTACTTTTTTTTAATTCCTTCTTAAAAGAAGGCGGCAAAAACTCCCATGCAGATGCCTGCATTACCGACCGAGATAAAGACTTCGCAAGAAGACGAGAAAAATTCAAATTGAAGCAAATTCAAATAAAAAAAAAACTTTAAAGGCTCGTAACCTTATTAAACATTTTTGCAAAATTGTCATTATTGCAGCCTACTACTCAATTATTCTACCAATAGGGTTGTAAGTACGACATAATCCGTAAACCTTCCAAATTAAACTCTGATATATTCGCCATTTAGGACCATGTACTTCGGTGGGGCATGTGTGTGTTCATTTTTGGAAAAAACAATTAGATCATCCTTTGTATAGAGATTGGCCTTGCAGCCCTTCGCGGCATGACTCGAACATCCCCAGCGAAAGCGGTCACCGGAGGCGGCGTTTTGCTTATAGAAGGTGTAGTTGTTTAATAACAGTAGCGGCTTGCCAGACCTTGACTTGATGTAACGAACTGCAATAAATAAACAATGTTAGGTTAGTTAAGCGAACAACAACAATAATCACAATCACAAAATACAAGAGTAATACAACTTTTGAAGTTACAGAATAACTTGATAGTCTTAGTCCATTATAGCTGGTCGTGGTCAGTATACTTGCCATTTGTCTTTTTGATCGAAAATGAAATCCCTGTTGTTTTTAATCTATGCACAGATGTTCTCGGGTTGCAATACTCACCACAGTTTGTATTTACGAGACAAAATACGTTTACACTACCGCACAGTGCTGAAATCCCATGAGTTAGAGACAAAAAAGCAGCACAAATAATAACATTCCTACAGGTTGGATGACTAATGCATGGTGGTCATTTTCAAATAACAATTTCTCAGAAATAATTAGAGGTAACGATGAACAAGTTTTTGGCCATAATGAATTCTATAATTGGAAAAATTCAACCATCAGTAGCAAATATCTAGTATTTTCGAATTTGTAAATGTATTTACTTTGTGACTTGCCAAAATCATAAAATAAACATATACACTAACTAATTAACTAACTAACTAACCATCACGCCGTTTCCTCGTAGGGGTAGGCAGAGAGGGCGGACCACCAAACAACTCGATCTTGGCATACACTTCTTGCTTCATTCACTTTCATACGTCTCATACATTCTCTTCTGTTATTCCGACTTCTAACATGGCCCGATTCAAGTATTTGATTCACTTGATCGTGCCATGTCTTCCTCGGACGTCCCCGGCTCCTTCTTCCATTCACAACCGCGTCATATATGCTCAACATATATATATACTTTATTATAATATAGGTACTAATCCCTATATCCCTATATATATTTGGAAGTTCCCTTCAGCTGAAGAAGGGTACTTCCAAAACAATTTAACATCTTAACACTGTTATTTCAACTCATAAATCTTCTCCTACATGGTATAATAGATGTCAGATTCTGATATACCCTTAGATACCACTCTGTTTTTTTTAAATCATAATTATCATGGAAATTTATCAATAATAAAGACAATGTGGTGTTTTGGGGTATTTTATTTCAAAATATTAATTTAGCCTTATTCTATGTTACATCTAAATCAGTAAACAGAAACCTAATTTTTCTTCTAAAAATGTTTTTTTTAGACAAAAATATTTTCACGACTTAGGAATTAACAACCACTTCCATTTTATTTGATACAAACTAATGTACACTAAAACACAGAAAATACACATAAAATTTCATATTTTTGAAAGAGAGTTAAAAAAATGGCATTAAATAACATGCTGTGGCAGGTGTCATGAGTGTTCAAACACATAAAATAAAAATAAAACTCAGGTGGTGTAAATTCATTTCATTGTTCCAGGCCATATTACAAACAAATATAAAAAGTGGGTGTACATTCATTCCATTCTTCCTAGCATGATACAAACAAACATTAAAAAAAAAACTGATTTCATAAAATTTGATAAATATTTCAAAATAAAAAGAAATACTAATAAAATGTTGAAATAGGATACATCGACTCAAGGAACCTTTGGCGATTCCGTGAAAGCTAGTATATTATATCGACTTTAGGGTATTGGAAGGGTTAATTAGTTCTTAATTTAACATGTTTTCCTTCTTTAAGTCAATACTGCACATGAGTCCCAACTGCCAGAACCAGTGGGACCGTGGCATCCCCAATAGGAGTTATGTTGTAAAACTGAGGGGAGTAGGGGGAGGGGATATGGAAAGTACCTACCCGACTATTAAATTTGATCACTAAACACGGCTAAAGCCATTTCAAGCAACATTTCAATTCTGAATGGTGGTCATACACAAGTATTCATATAGGCACGAGCAGTACCCACATAAGCAGCGCCTTCATGAGTTTCCACTCTTTATTTTATTTTTTATTTTACTATAAAAATATATTTTGTTACACAGTTTTAAAATAGAAAATTAAAAATAAAATTAATCTATTACTATTTATATTTGTCTAAAATCCACTACTTTTTAAATTAAAATAAAATAAATTATTAATTATGTTGGGTTAGATTAGGTGTTTGGGCTAGTTTTTTTTTTGTACTCTAATGACTTTATATCACCGTAAAAAGTGTGCCGATTCACACTTGTGTTGAATTGTCATGGGACCGTGTAAACGAACCGGTTTCGGATCAGCCTGATCCTTCTTCGGGGTTGTAAAATAACATACTTTAATATAAATAAAATAACATATTTTACAACTCTGAAGACGGATCAGGCTAATCTGAAACCGGTTGGTTTACATAGCCAATAAAGTGCTGTTTAAACAAAAATAAACATCAATTACGTATGCCCACAAAGTATTTGCTTCCTATGAAACGTTACAAAATTAATCTTTTAAATTTATAAATTCAAATGCATCATTCTTAAGCTTTCTAGTCCTCGTTGCTCGTTTTTCAACTATATCTTCGGCGCAACAGCTATCTTTTACGAAATCCCTTAGCGTCGTTCTGGGCACTCCAAACTCCTTCGACGCTTTCTTATAGCCCATCTTTTTCTCCCGCACGGCTGTCACGGCGCTGATCATGTCTTCCCGGTTCCATAATTTTCTCCTTTTCTTCGGCATTTTCAAACCTATAAAACAAAAAACAGCATTAGTTCAAGTTCATGGAAATGAAACAAACACTCTTAAATTACACTCCGCCCTAAGGGGCCTAATTGTCAATGACACTAGTACATTAATACATAACAAAAATTAATGAAAATGCTCTGATCGAAAAAGTTTAAGTATTTTTGGGTTCTTCACGTTCACCAGTTTCCGAACACCGGAATAATTTTAGGTGGGAGGTCAATTTTTCACGAGGGGATCAGAATACCACCGTTTTCGCTACGTATATAAAAAATTAAACATGTATTCCAGAAGCTTCGTAGGCAGCTACGAAGGTCACGTTAATTAGGAGAGATTCATCCAAGAATCCAACGGACTTTAATCTCTCCTTACAGACGTAAATTATATCGATATTACAAACGATTCTATTAGGAAATTGGTCCTACATACGAACGGAACGATAAAACAATCAATTGTCTCGATAGTCACCTGGAATATATAGAATCCAATACTGTCAAAAATGGCAAAGTTCTCGAAACAAACCGGCAGCAGTCTTAAAAAAATGGGTACTGAATCAACTAATGAATAGGGGACAAATTAAAAAACAAACAAAATGGTGTATTGTTTTTTTTTTAATGCAAGAATTCGCCAGTTTTTAGCCAGGCCTAAAAACATAATGTCTGCTCTGTAGTAAATGTTGTATCATTAACGAATTTAAAAAAAAACTTACGTTGTTTTAAACCATTATTATTTATTAATCAAATTAATGTTTGATGCCAACCGGATTCGAACCAAAGCTTTGTCAGTACTTAAATACTAATTTTTATACATAAATAACTAAAAACATAAAGCTAGTAAGGTTCAAGTAAATTAGTAAGTTGCAATAACAACAAAAATCCAACAAAGTTAAAGACTCGGTGTGAGTATTAAAGTGATTATTATTCTCTTATAATAATGTGAAACAATAATAAACACCAATAAAACCAAATTAAGGTTTTAATGAAAGTTTAGAAATTATTTTGTAAAAATAAATAAAGACAAGAACAACAACAGGAACAAGAACAAGGACAAGACCAATAACATAAAAAAAAACATGGCATTAAACAGAAGATATAAAATACCAAATAGTGGAGTAAAAGGACAAATTTACATTGTAGCTAAATTGATTATCTGTGGGGAGTTGAAAAAGTTCGTAAAATGTTTGACCTACAGAGTAAAATGTATTTTTATTTTGTAATACCACCCTTAGTTATCCTCTTACGAAAATATGAAGGCAAAATGTCTCTTAATAATGTTTTGATAGGAGTTTCAATGGGACATATTCATTTTTACGAAAAATGAACCATGAGAAAAAAAATTAAAAACACGACAAATTTCTAATCAAAACGTATTTTTTTCATTATTCAATGAACAATGCATACCCGAACTTGATAAATTACACACAGACTCCCTTTGGTCACAGAACAATGCACGCCACTGTTTGTGGACAAGTTACGAGCTGCAATTGTCGAAAAACAACCCAGAACGCAAATTAAAATAATTCTAGTACATCACAACAATGCTCCGGCTTATTGATTGATACAAACTTGCAAACTTTTAAAGTCTTCCACTGTACTAAATCAATTAACCCTTGACAAATGACCAGAATAAAAGCCCCAACCATTGTCTTTATAGTCAGTTCTATGAACTTTTTGAACTACCCTTATAGTTATAGATAATTCATAATCGGTTATTCATCACAAGAAGTACTGTGATATTATAATTTTAACACAAACAACACATTATATTATTTAAGTATGTATTTTATTTTATCAAGTGTTTTGGAGGTTCGTGATTATGCTCATTGTTACCAGAGTGGATCATATCTCCTTTTGTGTATATTTTAGCCTTGCATCCCTTTACGTTATGAGTGGAGCACAGCCAGCGAAATCTGTTTCCTGAAGCAGACTGTTGTCTGTAGAAAGTGTAATTGTCAACCATCAGAAGTGGCTTGCCAGACCGAGAGAATCGAGATTGTATGTAACGAACTGAAAAAGAAAGTTAATATTTTATATCTGGTTCTTGTGTTTTTAATACTATTAAAGTATCTTGTGTAAGTCGCGATTAAAACAAATATGTATGTGGGGTTCAATAAACTGGATCCGAAATACGCGCCGAGCTACCATACTTATGTCACTGCACCAAATTCACGGATTTTAAGAAGCTATGACCCTGAAATACTGATGTGGAGAACTACTACATATATTATATAAGTACACATAAAAGGGTGAGTCCGGAAATATAACGATAATAAAAACGACATCGGACACATGGTACGAAACAACAAATGCCATATATCTAAATTGATCATAAAAGGGAGAAGCGTAGTACTTGTGAGATTTTCGTGTACTGGTCAAGATGTGAAGGAGCCGTTGACCGAGTACAGGAAGATTGTACAGAATAGTCGCCGACAGAATGTTGAATGTTACATTTGATTAACCTTACAATAATGACTTAACAGATGGTGTAAGCAAAATTATATAAGAAATTTCACAGTAGAGGAATCCCACAAGCCAAGTGAAAAATACCCACACCATATGGACACAGATAAATAATAATTGGTAATAAGTGTTTATAAATAATTTATTTCAATAGCATTCAAGAAACATATACAAAATGAAAAGCTTAAATCGTCATATTACATACTTAGGTACAAACATTACATATGTGTTGGCTACCGTACAAATTCAAATAAATATATTCAAAAGAAGAAAAAAAAATTACCTTCCCGGAGTCTTATGAAAGAACGAAGGTCAGCGAAGGGCGAAATAACTGATTGTAATGACTAATGACAAATATTCCACGCTAAGCAAAACTGTTCACCAAAAATTCAAAAAAGGCATTTTATAACTGGAAGAAGTCCAAGAAAGGGAAGGCAACACCTGCTACTGTACATGGGAAGAAGACAAACACTGCTCTGAAGGTTTGAAGGTGAAATGTTTTTAGAAACTGGTTTATTTACCCATGCTAATTGGAGACACAACTTATGTTTGATTACATTTTAACGTATTGTCCATTCACCACCGCGTATCTGGGAGGTGGATGAATGTGCTCGTTATAAGCCGATACGATCAAATCTCCCTGCGTATAGACCTTCGCCTTGCAGCCCTTGCAGGAGTGACTGGAACACAACCAACGGTGCTTATTATTGGGAGCGGCTTGCTGCTTGTAAAAGGTGTACTTATCTAGAAGCAAAAGCTGCTTGCCAAATTTCGACATTACGTAAAGACCTGTAACATAAAAGAAGACAAGCGAATTGTAGGTTATGGTTTTGCATACAGATGACACTATTTTATTTACAGAAAACCCAATCCTCTGAATTAAGTCAGAACCCGAGGTGCTTATAGATTTCAAATAAATACAGCCAAAATAAAGGTCATCAGTAAGCATCCCTTAACAAAAACCTATTCGGTGTTAGTTTATGTGCGTGTCACTTGTGGCCATGTAAACTAATGACCGTTTCCATACAAGCCACACGTTTTCCTATGGACCCAAACATTGGTTGACAGTTGAATCCATACGACTCCATGAATGCATAGAATGGGAAAATTAAAGTAAGAATTTGAATAGAAACGTAGAATATAAATACGCCATTAAAAACCGTATTTAGTTTTATTTAATTTCTTTAATTAGAAAAAAGTATGGATAAAAGTAAAAGCAGTAAGTTTTTTTGACAAATTTTAGTCTTCCAAATAAATAATATGATAGAAGTAACTACAAGACTATAGAAAAATATAATTATAATTTCTTCAAAAGATGTGTAATTATTAATAAATTAATAAATCACCACTTTATTAATATATGCATATCAACATGTTTCGAAAGTGAAGCTTTCCTCATCAGAAATATATAGAACAGTGTATTATGTATATTCCCGATGAGGAAAGCATCGCTAAAGTGGTGATTACAAAGTAATTTTTAATTCATTTATTAAAAATGTAATTCATCACAATTTTCTAAATGTGAGAACATAAATTTCCACTCTTTTTTTAATATTAGGTAATAAAAAGTTAATAGGATATTTAAATGAGAAAAAAGTCTAATTCGACTGCGATATGTGAAATAATTGTTTTCAATTGAAGCCAGGAGTACGTACACTTACGATAGAAGTTGTAGAAAAACTGGTATTTCAGCAGAAATGTGAGAAGTGAAATTGAAAACAGACATAAACTAAAAAAAGAGATTAGAAAGAATGTCAGAAATAAACATTAATTTGTTTTATGTTTGCGGAACAACAACACACAACGGTGTGATCTAACCCAAGACAAATCAATAATTAAATAAAATAAAAAGTAGAAATTTTGTCAGTCAGAGGAATGATAATCTTTATCGCAATAGTATACCATCATCAATAATCCACAATTTGTGATTTCCCCGTAAATTAAATCTTGACATATTCTCCATTGATGACCATGTACTTCCAAGGATCGTGGTTATGATTATTGTTGCAAGTTTCAATAATGTCCCCTCTCGTGTAGAGGGCCGCATTGCACCCCCTGCAGTTGTGGGTAGAACACCTCCAGCGATACGTACCCCCATTAGTTGCCCGTTGCCTGTGGAAGGTATAGTTGTTTACCAAAAGAATTGGCTTGCCAGATGCTTTTGACCGTATGTATTGTACTGCAAGAAAGACAGGATTTAAAGCAATGACCAAAATAATAATAGACTTCATAATATTTTGCATCAGCCAATACTTTTTTACAGTCGGGAAACTTGCATGTTGATGCAAGCAATCTATTTCTGAGTGGTTAAAGTGTTTCGTCAACAAAGGCAGATTCCACATTATTAATAAATATTCACGGTTAAAATCAATCATATTTAATAGCATTACATGTCAAAATAAGCACACAAAATAAAACTTTCAATAGTTGGGAACCTAATATTGATATTGAAGTAATTCACAAATTTAGGAAAAATTCTTTGCAGTGGAAGCAATGCAAAGTTATGAAGCAGTAAATTAACAGTGGATTTGATCTCTTCTAGAAATATTTTCCAACAGTCCACGTCCTTAGGCATTCCCTTCAGTCTTCAGGCCTTCGCATCCTGGCCCAATATTTTTCCAAGCAGTCAGTTCACCTCTTCCTCACTCTGCCTCAGGGTCACCTACTTAGGCACACATTAGGTCACGATTTTCCGTGTTCTGTCATCTAGCATTCTTCCACATGGCTAGCCCAATGTAGTATTTCTGACTTACAGAGTTTTTTACAAATTTTTTTAAAGATTATTTAAGTATTTGATGATCCATAAGTATTATATTTTAATATAATTCCCGTTGAACAACACGTACTTGGATGGTTCGTGATTGTGGTTGTTTGTAACCGAAACAATCGTGTCACCCTCCCTATAGAGGAAGGCCTTACAGCCTTTTGAAATATGAGTAGAGCACCCCCAGCGATACTTATTACCCGCCGCCATACGTTGCTTGTAATAAGTAAAATTGTTTAACGACAGAAGTAGCGTTCCAGATCTTGATTTTATGAAGTGAACTGAAAAGAGAAAGATGATGAATGAACATGATCAGATAATGGTATATACACCAATGATGAATTATTGTTGTTCTGATGAACAGTTCAGGTCGAGTTACGAAAGGGATGGAATTGAGATGCGTGGTTAACAGAACCGTTTTTGAAAAGTTTAAATGACAAGAGAGATTCACTTCTCATTGTAACTGCAATAAATAAACACGAGACGCATTTTCTTCAATGTCCACACAGTGAGTGAAATACAGTGGCTATTTTATACGAGTGCATTTATTTTATCACAAAATAGTAACAGCATTTTATTTAGATTCTTAAGGTTAATGTGATAATTTATTAACGAGATCGAGTTCCCGAGATAAACCTCCCCCCCTCGATCCAGCGGTTAATAAACAGTCAGTGAAGAAAATGGTATCAAAGCACTACATCCCAAGGTGGGATTAGTCTCCCTCAAAAATGATAATAATTTTTTTCCACCAGAGTACATCGCCCAAGCATTCCCACTTTGCTTCAATCTTCTTTCACGCACTTAGAGGCACTTAGTATTGATTTTCGGTGTCGTATCATCTGACATTCTTGATAACATGAGTATTTGATGATCCATAATTATTTTATTTTAATGTAATTTCCATTGATCAAGACGTACTTTAACGGTTCGTGGTTGTGTTTGTCTGTAACCGATACAATAATGTCACCCTCCGTATAGAGGAAGGCCTTACACCCTTTTGACATATGAGTAGAGCACCCCCAGCGATATTTGTTACGCGCTGCCAACCGGTGCTTGTAATAAGTGAAATTGTTTAAAGACAGAAGTAGCTTTCCAGATCTTGATTTTATGTAGTGAACTGAAAAGAGAAAGATGATAAGTTAACATCAGTAGATATTGGCATATACATCAATGGTGAAAATTATTATGATTAAGAGTTTAGCTCGGTGGTTCAAATTGGATAGTTCCATATCAACGATATTAACATGACAACGATAATAATAGTTTAATATGTCTAAAATCATGGACTCTACCAAACCTTGTTCAGGCTTTGACTCTAATGTTCTCTGAAATATATTTTTGTCATTGCTTCATTCATGTATTATGTATGTGCTGTTCTTTTTCTGTAGCTCTTGTTTACATCGATTCTTTTTGTGTGTTTTGTGTAATTGGACAGTGGTCCATTAACCGCCCTACCCATACGAACGTACTAGATACGACCGCTCTATTATCGGCCGAACGCAACAAGCCGTATCCCGTACGTTCAGGTACAAAAAAGCTATACCCGAAACCCACAAAACATTCGTATATGTCAAGTTTGTTCCTGCATCATCTCGTTTAGTATTCCGAGTTCAGCCGAAGCTAACGGACGTGTTCGGGTATTTTCGTCACTCCCATACAAGTTACGTCACTAGTCACACGTATTGTTATTGCGAAATCTGAAAAAAAAACTAAGTTTTTTACCAACTTTTTGAATAACCACGCAAAAGACGGGCAGTTAATATAAAAATAAAATATCTGATTCACTTCACCGTAATTATGTTCTTTTTCATTGTTATACCTGTTCTACATGCAGTCTCTATGGAACGTTTCGCCGAGGTATTCAGTGCGACTTTATCCCGAAAGTTATCTCTTCACTTTTGTATCGCGCAGTTGTTGCTTGAATTATTATTGATGCGTTCCCCTCCACACCATTACCTGCTTCTTCTTACCTTTGCCCTCGGTTAAGGCACAAACATTAGACACGTGTCGGAGCGCAGGCAAGGCGATGAGAAATAACTTCAATACATTGTAGAAAATAATATTCACATAACCTAAATGAAAGATGAAACTGGACAAAAGGACAGAAATTAAAAATATTTCAGTCGCATCTGGGACTCGAACCCAGGTCCTCTGCCTATCCGGGGCAATTGTGGCAATTGGGGCAATGTGAATATTATTTTCTACAATGATTAAATATTACGATGTGGTTTTTAAATCTCAATAAAAATAATTAATAATTAAAAACTTCAATACAGTTTGGTTTACACATTTATTAAATCTCTGAATTAATATAAAGCTGGGGCGGAGCATGATTGTGCAGGTTAAGACCAGAGACAATAACGTCCCCCCTCAATAAAAATAATTAATAATTAAAAACTTCAATACAGTTTGGTTTACACATTTATTAAATCTCTGAATTAATATAAAGCTGGGGCGGAGCATGATTGTGCAGGTTAAGACCAGAGACAATAACGTCCCCCCTCGTGTACATTTTGGCCCGGCATTTGTTAGAGGAGGCGGTCGTGCACAGCCAGCGAAACCTATCACCCGAGGCCGCTTGTTGCCTGAAAAATGTATAGTTCTTGAACATCAGGAGTTGCGTTCCGATTCTAGAACATACGTAGCGAACTGTAATATAAGAAAATATCCATTTTAGTTTGTATTCGTTTCTAAAACGTTAACAATTTATATATATATAATTTACATTACACTGAATGCCCTTTGTTTTCCCTCAGAGCCTATGTATCATACTAGGTAACCGAATAAAACAGAACGGTGACAAAACAGAACATGTTAAATATTTGGTTAGTTCAGGATAGGATAGGTAAGCTTTGGTTAGGTTTAGTTAGTTTACGTTTGGTTAGGTTATGTATGTTGTGTATTTGTTATTTTATTCACGTTTATCTAATATTCTGTTGTATCATGGAACCGTCATACTTTATACACATCAAATTCTCACAATATCAACAAAAGTGTGACAGAACAAGTAAATACCTTAGAGTAACAATATATTATTACTCCAAGGTAAATACACCCAAGTTTAACAGTTAACTATTAATTCAAATAATCAATGACTTAATTTTTTTATTATTTATTTTAGTACATAAAACAGCCAATATGCCCAAAACTTACATACATGAGTGTTTATATAGTAATAATAATTAGTAAGTACAATAAACAACAATAAACATTATCTCGCAAAAATGATAATAATAATGAAAAAGAAGTGAAAGGTCGAAAACATATTATAAAGTAGGTGCATAAACTAACTCCTTATTGTCACCTGTGCTGATGGTACAGTGTTTTGGTACTTAATAACCGGCATCATTACATTATCAGTTTGATATTAATGGTAAAACTTTTTTTAAATTAATTAATTGTGTATTTGAAAATGTCTATTTCATTATTACAGCAGTGTATAGTATTGTAATTTCTTAATGTCCGCGGTAAAGCAGAGAGATAGCTCGTATTTGTATGATAGGTTTTAATATAAAAAAATGTTTTTATCCTCCCTGTTGATTTTCTTGTTGGTGTATGTTGATTTGTGATAAAATGTTTGGTGTATCAATTGATGCATGCATAATTTTGTACAAAAGGAATACATCAGAAATCATTTTGACGGCCTCAATGGTCGAGGGGTAAGGCTCTCGACTACGAATCCGAAGGTCGCGGATTCAAATCCCGGCGTCCGTAAGTAAATTTTATTTAATTAATTTGTGCTGATTCACAATTAATTCATTTCAAAATAGTATGTAGTATATTTGCGCACGTTCCAGAGTGGAAGATACTCTCAGTATCGCCCTGGTGGAAGACCACCATTCAGAATTGAAAAGTTGCTTCAAATGGCTTTTAGCTGTGTTTGGTGACCAGATCTGAATAGACTGACGACAGAGATTGCAGTTTATAGTACGTAATTCGATCATGATACGTTTCAAATTAATCAGATAAACCTTCACGATATGCAATCACACGAGTTAATTTTCTTTGTATGGATTCGATTCTGTAATTATGAATCTCGTAATTAGGCGATATTAAGATTACATGTTAAGTTTACATAATATTAAAGTTTTAAACGGTGCCAAGACTCTAGTCTACAGGAGTATGCTTCCACAATACGAAATCCTCAATAGAAAGTTTACGGTTTTTTTTAAATACAACTTATAAATACTACAACAGTACGAATAACATAAAAAAACTTTTTTTATAGAAAGCAGTTACTATGTGGTTTGTCATATTAATGAAATAAAACTCATTCTCATTATATTTATATATAAAAACACACAGTACGTATTTTTGATTAGTTTAATTTTGTACCCCTATGATGCTTGTGTTAAGCGAAACCGCTGTCTTATTAAAAATTAAATAAATTTCGTGATTATAAAGAAAGCGATTGTTTTATTTCAACATTAAAACTTTACAAAAAAGACGTACGTTATCGGATTCATTGTTCCTACATAACCTACTTAATAATAAAATATTTGCATAGTCCCGAATTGCCGTCCGTCGTTTCAACGAGGCTTACCAGGCACATAACGCTTCTTCATGTAGAAGGCAACAACACATCGGGGTGATTTTGTCCCCACTATTCAAGTAGCAGCGACAAAACCGCACCGCGTGAGCGAGGCTTAAAGGTAAGCATTCAAATATTTACATTCTGTAGTCTGCTAAACGCAAGCAATACTACGATTGGTTGTACGTAAATTCTATGCAGGTAGTTAGGAAAAGGTTTCCAGTAACAGAAGTTCTTAAACCGTAAGCTTTTAAGTTCTATATAAAATACATAGTGCCACTTTAGGTAAAACGTTAAAAAAGGACTTCACTAGATTCAAACATCACCGCTTTTGAGACAATTTAGTACGTACGAGTATGTCATAGAATTTTAAATAATACAGTTCAACAGTTAAGAGTATCAAGTTAGACATTTTTTTAACTACCCGTAAAGAATTATCAGATAAATCATTACTAGTATTACCTGTATTACACATTTAGAAAGTGGCGTATAGTGCCATTTTGAGTGCTGACTTTAACTCAGAAAAAAGCGCATCACTTACTCATGCGAACACAATATATGCCTGCTACGAAAAATTACTACTTCCTCTTAAACTTTTTACTAACTTACACAATAATTTTATTAACATTTGTATTTGCGTGACATAAAATTATATAAAAGTACACTTATCCCACCAACAATACACATGCGCATATTTTAATATACGTATTATTTTTTTTTAATACATAGTCAATTATAATTTGTGAACATTTTCTATAATACAGTCAATTATGATTTGTGAACATTTTCTATAATACATAGTCAATTATAATTTGTGAACATTTTCTATAATACATAGTCAATTATGATTTGTGAACATTTTCTATAATACATAGTCAATTATAATTTGTGAACATTTTCTATAATACATAGTCAATTATGATTTGTGAACATTTCCTATAATACATAGTCAATTATAATTTGTGAACATTTTCTATAATATACAAATTCTTCACCTTTCTACATTTTCTTCCCACACACTTTCTACCTTCTTATTATTACTGACACCTATATTCATTGTCTCATTTTAGACAAAATTAAGATATTATATAGGAATACGTAATAAGTACTAAAACTATGTAAATTTTATGTAATAAATATTTATATACCTAAAAAATTGTAATAATGTACTGTGAATATATCTCAAATTAAAAAAACGTTATTCCACTATCAATATGTTTTGCTTTTAATCATTTAATTTTTTGTAAAAATATATTTTATGCGGAAACTTCATTGGTTTGTGCAATACAGTAAACACGCAATATGTTTAAAAAAAAAAGGCGAACTGTTTATTTTTCGAAATTACGTAAAAAAATAAATAAATAACAATAAGAAAAATAAAATATATATATATATATATATTTGTTATAGTTGAGATTTTCACGGGTGTAAGATGTAGAATAATTTTCTCGGTTTACCCGCGTAATGCAGTCCTTGGAAGGACTTTCTTAACTCCTGACGTTTCGGACAAATCACATTGTCCATACAATATGAATACTAGAAATGTTTCAATTAGAATTCCCGACTCTTGGAAAAGTCATAATTCCCCGATAACATCAAAATTCCCCGATTACATCACTTCCAAAATTCTTAGAATTACCCTAAACTTCCTTAAATAAAACCAATCAGGTTACTACGCACAAACAGCCTATTGAAGGCTCCACCCCTACCCCCACTCTTTTATCAACACGCGTGCTGCGTTCTAGACTATTAAAATGATTTGCAATCACTTAGGTTTTGACCTATGGATTGAACGGACACGCGCAAGCGATCAGTTCAAAACAACACTCAAGACATAAGCCATCTGAAGGTGGACAATGTGATTTGTCTGAAACGTCAGGAGTTAAAAAGTCCTCCTAAGGAGTACATTACGCGGGTAAACCGAGAAAATTATTCTACATGCAAATATCAAAATATTAGTCAGGAAACTTTCTTTTTTTTAAGTTTCCGTCATCACTAACAAATAACTTGGGAGGTTTATGAGTGTGTTCATTCCTAGAAGAGACGATGACATTCCCCATCACGAGGATAGAGGCCATGCAATGGAGGACTTTGTAAGATGAGCAGTGCCACCTCGCGCCACCCTTGGATTGCTTGCCCTTATGGTACGTATATTTGCTCCACAGAATTAGATTCTTATTATTGATATTAATGTACTTCACTGAAATGGATAAACAAAATGAAATTTAGATTAATAAACGAGTATGGCATAAAACTATTTTTATGTTCGAAACGCTTCGATACCTTCTCTGTGGCATTTGTTTTATTTTTTAACTCGAAGGAAATGCTTTCACTCGTGTCACCTTCGGGAATGATTTGTGGAGAGAATTTTTAAGGAAATTAAGGAGTGAAACTGGTCTTGGAAACACTCTTGTTGTAGTAGACAAATTATTTCACAGCTGAGTTAATAGGGAAGTCTGTCTGGTATCTAAGGGGCTCCAGACCTGATAAATAATACTAATAAATAGTTCAATTATAATTTTTTGGAATATTATTGTCACCTGGATTATTTTATTCGCTGAACGGGTTCGTATGTGTGTGATTAGTCAATGCACTGGGCGTATTTTATAGCATATTATTCAACTAAATTACTGATTATTTAACTAAACTTTAAATAGATAAACATATAAATATTAGAAACAAGGGACGCTCACTAAAGTATTACCGACACCTTTAACCCACAACATTGCATAACATTCCTTGGGCCCGTGCTGTTTGGTCGTAGCTCGGAGACAGTCGGTACACTTCCTTACCATATCTTAGTTTATTCTTATTATGGGTAAACACATGCAAGTATTAATGAAAACACAAAAAATAAAAGTAAAGTTATATTTTTAATGGCAATTCAGACACGATAATTGGTAACGCCAACAAAATAAATATTTCTTTCTTGCTATAATCAAACATTCAGATGTAAAGAAACTATTACGTAACGTACATTAAGTTGGCGACTCACTTGACCATTTGCTCGATGTGAGCACGTTACAACGCGAATATTCGACATGTCAACACAGCGAACCGAGCCGCTCGATGCAAGCGCTGAGCGTGCCGTCACTCACTGCACGAGCATGACCGCGAGCGCATCTCGCGTGGGAGGCATTTTAAATAAATAAAAACCATGCACATACGCTTCTCATTTTGCACAAGTTTCAAAAACCATAATTCGTTTTATTTTCTTCTTTAAATAACAATATCGGATTAGATGGAACGCCATTTCGACTGTGCGACGTGTACTCTGTGGAGCACAGTAGAGATGGTCGATATTCCTGTACCGATTCCTTTGCTGTCCCTGGGAACGTCGATATTATTTCTCTGGGGAAACGGTTCCATATTTTGAATATTCATCAAAAATGAAAAATATTAGAAATGCTTTCAAAACATGCCAAAATATTTCGAAATTTTCGAGGAAACGGTTATTTTTTTCACGGAAATTCTGAGAAAGGGGAAAGAAGGAAAAAGAGCACTGTCGAGCGGAACATTCGGAACGAATATTGCGAATATTCCATATCGATCAAATGTTCAAATCAGTCACCACCTTTAGTATCCAGTAATCTAACATTGTACGAGAATTAAGAATTAAACATTGAAGGTATAAAAATATGCCTTATGAATGAAGCAAGAAGTGTATGCCAAGATCGAGTTGTTTGGCGGTCCATCCTCGTCGCCTACCCCTGCGTGCAACGGCGTAATGGTTAGTTATTTACTTGAGGCGATTTTTTACAAAAACGGCCCTATACAAATCATCCAAATTATTATTATTATTACTTTATACAAATTTATTTAATTTCATTTTATTATGGTAAGTCACTGTTTTTCACAAGCATCTAAAATACATTGACTGAATGCTGTAGAAATGAGATCCTTGAGGCGTGTGTGTGGTAACACAATGTATGACCGTATTACAAATCCGGGTATTCGGAAATAATTTAAGCGTAATGACATGCAGACGGGATGAATGTAGAAATGAGGATATATACGATTATAGGCAGAGATAATGGACCGCCAAACAACGCGGTCTTGGCACACACTCCTTGCTTCATTCAGAATCATACATACCCTTACGTTATTCTTGTTAGTCTTGACATAGTCCGTCTCAAGCATTTGGTTAATTCGGTGGTGACATGTCTTCAACGCGTCACGACATTAAGACATCTTCATGAAACACCCATTGACAATCATGTACCCGGGCGGTAGGTGATTGTGGTACATTTTACCCGAGATGACCACGGCCTCGTTCATTCACAATCGTACATATCCTTACGTTATTCTTGTTAGTCTTCACATGGCCCGACTCAAGCCTTTGGTTAATTCGGTGGTGACATGTCTTCAACGCGTCACGACATTAAGACATCTTCATGAAACACCCATTGACAATCATGTACCCGGGCGGTAGGTGATTGTGGTACATTTTACCCGAGATGACCACGGCCTCCTTCATTCACAATCGTACATATCCTTACGTTATTCTTGTTAGTCTTCACATGGCCCGACTCAAGCCTTTGGTTAATTCGGTGGTGCCATGTCTTTAACAGGTCAAGACATACTAATATATTATTAAATTAATTACAATTACCTTGTTTAAAACCACTGTATTTAATATGTAAATATCTACATGTTTCAGAAGCAAAGCTCCCCTCGTCAGGATAAACACTATACCTACTAAAAATAATGACAAGTGAAGATAAATAATAATAAAATCAAAAACACAAACAATATTTTAAAATAAGCAATGAAATTAGGTAAGTAATTAATTAAAAATGTAAGAACAATTGAAAAAAAAATTTATAAAATATTATTTTTTTTTAAAGTTGCATTAGAAAATTTAAAAAGAAATTATTTTGATTATTAATATAAAATAAAAAAGGCATACAATAAAATAATAACACGCATTATTATTAAAATTTAATAATATTATAAACATGGGTATTAATGTAATAATAAATTCGAGAGGTAACTATTGAAAAAATATATATTTGACTATTAATAATATTTTATTGACTGTTAACACTTTTCCTAATTTATAAAATTTCTAATTTTTCTAATTGTAAACCAGTTGTATTCGTATGTAAAAAATGTAAACCTTTATTTAAGTACAGTGGTTTTAAACCAAGTAATTGTTATCAATATAATAAATATATCTCCACAAAGTGATTTGACATCTTTTGAAGATATATTAATATATCTTCATGTAACACCCATTGACAATCATGTACCTGGGCGGTGGGTGATTGTGATCCATTTTACCCGAGATGACCGCGTCCTCCCTCGTGTACAGGTTGGCGGTGCACCTGCTGGAGCTGTGCGTGGAGCATAGCCACCTCACCCTGTTGGCCGTAACGTTCTGCTGCTTACAGTAGGTGAATTCCTGCCAGAGCAAGAGGCGGGTACCGGTCCTGGACCGTATGAAAATGGCTGCATCAAACAAATAAAATATTAAAATCCAGCAATACATTTCGATACGGAAGAGAGGGAGCGCGCTAATATAAAAAAAACGCTTAGGGCGTAAAAATATTGAATAAAACACGACATATTATATATAGCAAAAAAACTCAAGACTATTTACAGTCCATTCAGCGGGGGTTTTTGTCATGCAAAAGGTGGGGTAAACGATTTTTTGATTTAATATTATAAAAGTTGGGATACTGAAAAAAAAACCTATGTTTTTCAACCTTGCATACCTTCGCATAGCCGCCATCTTGGATGAAAGGAGCCAAAAATTGTTTTTTTTTTCCAAAATAATTCCTCAACGGTTAGTCCTACAACAAAATTTTGCAAGACAAACAAACAAAGATAAAAATGCTTAAATTTCATATTAACAAGTTTTTTTTGTAAAGTTATATATAAAGAGTTACAGCGCAGCGCAGGAGGGATAATTTTTTTTTCAAAAAATCATCAAATTCCTCGTTTTTGCGATTTTTTATTAATTTTGGCTATTTATTACAGAAATATAATAATTTTGTGATAATAGAAATATCAAAATTATTGTTTAACAGAATAGAGCAAGTTGATAACATGTATTCATTCATAGTCGTTCTCACTCTCGATGTGAACCTCTGTTGTATTTATGTTGTCCATTGCAGAATTCACGAATATTGAAAAAAAAAAGTGTTAAATAATAACAGGTTCGAATATTCGATGATAAAGTACTATTATGTAGAATCATCTCCTTTAACGAAGTATGTACGACTAATTTCTGAACACCGTTTGTATGCGATTGAACACCGTTTGTATGTGATTGAACACCGTTTGTATGTGATTGAACACCGTTTGTATGTGATTGAACATCGTTTGTATGCGATTGAATACCGTTTGTATGCGATTGAACACCGTTTGTATGTGATTGAACACCGTTTGTATGCGATTGAACACCGTTTGTATGTGATTGAACACAGTTTGTATGCGATTGAACACCGTTTGTATGTGATTGAACACCGTTTGTATACGATTGAATACCGTTTGTATGCGATTGAACACCGTTTGTATGTGATTGAACACCGTTTGTATGCGATTGAACACCGTTTGTATGTGATTGAACACAGTTTGTATGCGATTGAACACCGTTTGTATGTGATTGAACACCGTTTGTATGCGATTGAACACCGTTTGTATGTGATTGAACACCGTTTGTATGCGATTGAACACAGTTTGTATGCGATTGAACACCGTTTGTATGCGATTGAACACCGTTTGTATGTGATTGAACACCGTTTGTATGTGATTGAACACAGTTTGTATGCGATTGAACACCGTTTGTATGCGATTGAACACCGTTTGTATGTGATTGAACACCGTTTGTATGCGATTGAACACCGTTTGTATGTGATTGAACACAGTTTGTATGCGATTGAACACCGTTTGTATGTGATTGAACACCGTTTGTATGCGATTGAACACCGTTTGTATGTGATTGAACACCGTTTGTATGCGATTGAACATCGTTTGTATGTGATTGAACACCGTTTATATACGATTGAACACCGTTTGTATGTGATTGAACACCGTTTGTTTGGATGTGAAAAATATGTTCATAAGATGCAATCACTTTTTGGTTTGACATAATATTAAATAAAACAATCACTTTGTCTATTAACCATGAATTTAATATATTTTATTTTATATAATAAATTCGTGGTTTATGTGTGATAAAGTGAATGTTTTATTTAATGCAAAATATTTACATGAACCATGGTGTTTTTTTTTCAAGTCATATTATTTTTTCCATTCAACAATGTCGGTGTTGCCATTTAAAACCAGTTAAACGATCGCAGCGCCCTCCATTTCTATCTACAACTTCTTGTCAGACTGTAACAGGATGATTATCGTTTTCAGCTCAAATAGATTCTGGTCTCAATCCAAACTTCTTCCTCCTCTTCAGACTACCTCTTTCCCAGTTTGCGATTTTCGGTGTCCTGTCATCTAGCATTCTTTTCACTTGTTTTTTATTGTAAAATTTTAAGTGTTAATAACGCACGAAATTCCCCACTGCTCCTTGCTGAAGACCACTGAAGGGTATGGGGAGGGGAAGGAAATGGGGAAGAGGATGATGAGAAAATACCTGACTATTCAGATCTGGTCACCAAATACGGCTAAAGATATTTCTATTCTGAATGGCGGTCTTTCACCAGGGCGATACTGAGAATATCCACCACTCTCGAACGTGCCGCAAGTGTAGATACTGTGGTGTGCACAGTATCTACACTTGCGGCAGCAACACAGCAGCACCAGGATAGATTCTCGCTATTGGTGAAGCGTCAACCAATGACAGAGAACAACATTAAAATTCAATACAAACACCGCGACGATCCGAGCTAGTGGAAAGATAATCATTCCTTTCTGGTTGCCGGCGATTAAACATCTTAAATAGTGCTCCTGTGTTCGCTTCCACATTCATGAATATTATGTATTAATATATGGATAAATAAGTGGAACAAAGTACAAAAGTTTTTTAATTTCAATTCTATTAATATGTTTTAATGTTAATTGTAATAAAACCTAACGTGACATTAAACTAAGTTATACATTCCGTCCTCATTAACACCTATATATTAATTAATTTAATTAAATTAAATTGAGGGATTCGATCCGCGACATTTGTACTCGTAAAGTTTCGTGCTCAATTAGATTCTCGACGAGTTCATGGTTCGTTTGTACTTGCAGGATCCGTTTACTAGCGTGGGTTCGACTGCAATCGGTTAACACCTCTTCTATCTTGCAGAGCAGTAATTAAATCGTTATCTTTTAGTTTATATTAAAGAATACCAAAACCTTACAAGTAGATAATATAGGAACCATTTAAGGTAATCAAAAACATTATAAATGAAGAAAAAGTTTATTGTTTCCAGTAATAACCTACCCACCAATAACAGAAATAAGGACATTTTTTAAAAATATTTTCTTACCGCACAATAAAATAGAAAACAATTTCTGTTGTCCTAATACGGCACAATTTTGCTTGCCGAAAATTTAGTTATTTACTTATTTTTATGAACTTGGTGACATAAAGAGTAATAATCAAATATATGCTGTGACGTGCAAGGATGAAATTGCGGCTGTCCAAGATTGAAACAAAGTAAGGGACATTTTGAAGCAATCGTTTTTTATATAATTTCTTCAAACAATCGGTATTCACTTTGTGGCGTCATTATTAATAAATGAATTAATAAAGTGTATTTTTTAATTAATTAATCAATCGTTTTTGTTTCCATTTTGTGACTAAGGCTGCCTATAGGTATATCCGATTCGAAGAAATATGTTAAGGGATCAATAAATGGGCTTGGCATCAGTGGCGTGGAGCCCATAAAGGCTGAAAAGCTGTGACTTGCTTTTTCCATTTTTCAGAAAAAAAAATCTAGAAATTTCAGAAAATTCTAATTTCATGATCGTTTTACAGTAAAAAATTGTTTCTAATTAGCAAATGTCTAATGTTTAGTAGAAATTTGCCTTGAGCGCATTATCCTTCATGATTGTGTTGTGATAAATAATGATAATTAACAACGAAAAAACTACAGCCTACCTTTGGTCAAGGAGCAATGCACGCCACCGCTTGCCTTATAGTTTTATTTAGTTGTAATAGGGTGAGACTAAGAGAAATCGCTATTTTTATTTCTTTATCAACAATTTGCCTCTCGTCCCTAACACGGTTTTAATTTTGGATAGCCGATCATGGATGAAATTACTGGAAATATGCATTTATTTCGTTTTTAGAGTTTTGTTAGTGGTTTTTTAGATAATACACAGGTGGTAATTAATAAGGTAGGTAACTTTATTTATACTAGAGTAATTTTAATTATATTTTGACATATTTTCCATTAACGAACATGAATTTAGGTGGTTCGTGGAAATGTTCATTTTTATACGATATGACTACGTCCTCCTCCGTGTACAGGGCGGCCTTGCATTTCCGGGAGAAGTGCGTCGAGCAAACCCAGCGAAACCGTTTGTCACCTGCGGGGGTTTTCTTACAAAACGTGTAGTTATTAAGCATCAAAAGGCGGCTCCCAGTTCTCGAAGTTATAAAAAAAGCTGAAAAAAAAAAGTTATATGAATACATCATCATAACTTTCTTATCGAGTAACGATTTTTTGTACAGTCAAGCTTTGTTACAACTTGCGCGCTTATAGCGAAATCCTCAATGGTCTAATTTACGCGTATTTCTATAGAGTCGCTTACGTAGGTATACAGTATACACCGTACAACTGTTGTTACCCAGTGAAGCACTGCATATATTTGTAATTGTTACGAGAGTTCCCAATTTTTAAAATAAGAAACAAATATGAAAGGGCGATCTAATACGCTGTACAGAAAAATATGTTATATAAATATCAGATCCTTTAGATCAGTGATACTCAACCTTTTTTGACTCCGGGCCACATACATATATTTGTAAAGCTTCGCGGGCCGCAAGTGATACCTTGTAAATCAAAATCCGCGTCGGGGGGGGGGGGGGGGGGGGGTTGTCGTGTAATAGTATATATCACTTCTATCAGCATACGGTTCATTAAATATTAAAATAGTGATAAAAGTAAAACTCAAAAGTAACATGTATCGTTTATTACAAAATTAGTGTGATATTTGATATTGTAATAAATTTTCAACAATTTTAGACAAATCGGGCTTATAATTGCTGCATGCTACCCTCAATACGTCATCAAGGTGAGAATCAGTAAGTCGATTCCTGTATACGTTTTTTGCATATTTCATTTTGGAATATGATGATTCACAAAAAGATATGTTGATGCAAACAATGTGAGGAGCAGGAAGGCACAATTTTTTACAGTCTTGTATTTTTCTGGAACTAATTTCCAAAAATGGATGTACTCCTTTCCTTCTCTTTTCTCTTCAAAAATAGCTTTCAGATTAGTATCGTTCTTAAATTCGATAAATTCGTCAAAAAGCTCTGCATAATTATATCCCAATGCAGCTAAATTTGTTATAGTGGCTGTTTCTAGGTGCCAGGGACGGTGGGTGGTTTGGTATATTTATGCGACAAAGACAATCCTCTTCGGGTGTCACTATCTGCACGTCAAAGTCAAAATTAATCTCAAGATATACGAAATATAGAATGCCAGATTTTGTAAACCATGAATGTCTTTAGGGCCGCACAAAAAAGCTCGGCGGGCCGCAGGTTAAGTATGGCTGCTTTAGATATTCGTTTCAATTGTCTGGGTCACAATATTCGAATTTTATGAACCAAATACATTTACTGAACCGCAAACAATACAAGAATTTGTACAGGAAGCACTTTCAACAATTTCAATAAGCAAGTCTTTCGATAATTTGTAATATTGTGACGGACGAATTTATTAAGAAATAGGTTATTGAAAACGGTTAAAGAAACGCGGTTTTTTGCTGTAGAAAAACTTTTTTATTAGTAAATTCAATAAGGTGATTGCTCATCTTTATGAATATTTAAAATATTGCACCTTTACAAAACAGCCGAAAAATAAACGACCAAAATTTTTATTAAAACTATTAAACTCTAAATTCGATTGTTGTGAACCCCTGCATTTAATTAGTCAACACATACCTAAACAAACTACTTGACAAACAATAACATTTGACATATGTATATCTCACTCCAAATACAGTTTATACTCCCCATTACAACGTTTACACAGCTTGGTAACAAATATAATATGCATGCATACATATATTGTTCATAGCAGTTTTGGGTTAGTGTTTATTACAGTATTCATTTGTTTTATTCGTATAGGAAACATGACTACGAAACATATCTAGAAATGTCGCAATCATGAAGTCTGACCAATTTATTTTTTCAAACACTACAATAGTAACATCAATTTTGTTTAAACTACCTAATAATTAATACAAAGTATAATACACTCCAATTTTTTAAAATGCTCTGCTCTAAGATCCAATACTTATTACAAAATTCAAAACATTTTGGCCGGACTCTAAACATAATTCCATTGACAAAATACTTCAGTTAGCGACTCCACAGTGCTATTTAGGACTGGTCACTAGACAATAATAACCAACAAATAAATATATCTTTGCACTATGCTAAAATAATATTACATAACATACAGATAAGTACGAAGTTATTTTTATGATTTACAAACACGGCAAAAGCAACTTTCTTACGTCTTTCACCGGGGCGACACTTCACTAACACTGGCATTATATTGGAAGAATGCCATTGTGTACAAATCTGGTAAAATTCCTTTCCGGTGGGCCGTGGTTGTGCGCATTTTTGGTGGACAAAATGTGACCCTCGTAGGTGAAGAGCACCGCCCTGCAGCCCTTGTAACCATGCGTGGAGCACATCCAGCGGGTCTTGCCCGCGTTGCCGGACACGTGCCTGCAGAAAGTGTATCCATCTAAAAGGATCAGGAACTTCCCGGCTTGAGAGGGGATGTAACAAACTGAAAAGCATTAAATTGGTTCTATCAAACTCGAAAATCTTAAAAAATATATTTAATGTGTTTTTTTTTTATTGTTTCATAACAGTCTGTGTCAATTTACTATACACATGAACAGTAGGAAAATATAATGTGTTGTATAAACATAAAATTTAACCAAACTGGTATGTTAAGTTATAAAGTCATTAAGTCTAAAAATATAAAACGAGACATAAATTAAGAGACGTTTGCATGCCTCTTGTAACTTTCAAGGTTGGTTCTGAATATATCAAGATACGTTCGTATATGCTATTTAGCAGCACCATACCCCATGTCATGCTGTGCTGAGCCAACACGTCTGTTCTGCCATGTGGTATACACATCACCCCTGGCAGTAGTTGTTGTTCCAATTATGGCATTCCAGAAGGTATGGACTACTCTCGAGACTAAGAGTTCTCTCCGCACAGAGCCAGTGGAATGCTCAAGTTAGGCTGAATGAAGCATGGAAGGGAAGGCGAAGGGAATGGGGGAGGTTGGGAATAATGGCGTATCGTTTTCGGAATGGTGATCTCCAGTGCTGGGCTAAGGCAATAAATAGATTATCTCTCACTCTGGAACGAGTCGCAAATAGATATTTTTTACCAATTTTGATTTGCCCAGATCAGAATTTGAGTCCCCGACATCGGTCTACGCTCACAGATATCGTAGACCGATGTCGGGCTTCAGACATTAAGATTTATTTTTATATAAATATCGCACAAGACTCCCAACTGCTCCCAACCGCCTGGAGCCAGTGAGACTATGGCATCCCCAATTGGGAAATGTTGTGAGGCAGAAGGTATTGGGGAGGGGAAGGAGAAGGGGAAGAGGAAGGTAGGGAAATACCTGGCTATTCAGATCTGGTCACCAAACATGGCTAAAAGCCATTTCAAGCAACGTTTCAATTCTGAATGGTGGTCTTTCACCAGGGCGATAGTGAGAGTATCCTTCACTCTGGAACGTGCGCAAATATACTGTATATTATTTTTTAAGTTAATTAATTGTGAAACAGCACAAATTAATTAAATAAAATTTACTTGTGCACGCCGGGATTTGAACCCGCGACTTTCAGATTCATAGTCGAGAGCCTTACCCCTCCACCATGGAGGCCGTCAGATATATTTATAGTTATGGTAAATTATTAGGTTTAGGAAGACTTTGGAATATTTACATATTAATTTCCTTGAACCTTCCGTACGCAATATTAAAACAATGCCAGATCCAATTCATTTTATTTATTTCCACATAAAATAACGTAAGCAGTATTCTTTCAGCACAAAATAGTCCCTTGAAACAACAACAATACACTTTCATGTTACATTCTGGAGATATCGTTGAGCATACGATATCAAAAATAGGGTACCAATTTCAAAGCATTTTAAAGAATATGATAAGTCTTCGATGAAAAATCATCACATGTCTGACTTTGTACACGCAAGTGAAGTTGTGCGAAGGATTTTCGAAAAATTCACCGCACGCAGCAGCAAACGATTAAAGATCAGCCCATAAAACAAAACGAGCAAAAGCGACCTAATTCGCTTTAATTATACAAATCATTCAAATTTACTCTCATGTTAGAATTTTGCTTCAAAGATGCTAGATCTTTCTGGATTCGTCAAGTGGACATTCAGTTAATGCGGCTGCCCTTTCTTGGGTGGCTTATAGTTTGGTGGATCATGATCATGCATATTCATGATGGAGACGATGTGGCCATCGATGGTAAGTACCGTCGCTCGACAGTTCTTGTAGCCGGATGCCGAGCACCTCCAGCGCATCTTGCCGGACTTAAGCAAAGATTTTTGGGAGAAGGTGTATCCCTCCAGCATGATTAGGGGCTTGCCAGTTCGAGATGACACGAAGCAAGCTGCTAGTTCTGAAAGTATCACAGGGATGTGAATTGAACCCAATACTAAATCGTAAATTGTTGTCCACCCAGCCAATAACATCAGAATATAGATATGGTATGTAATGTTCGGAAAAGTTTTGTATAATAAAGGGGTTGGTAAAAGTTAATTTTCATTAAAAAAATATTTTGTTTACAATATGAAAATGGTACATTCAATTCACTGTATTTATACCTTAGAAGTAAGAGGTCGAAACTCACATATTTTTACTGTTCAAAAGACATGTTTGGCTCGGTAGTTAAATCTATCTTTTATATATTTTTGATGTACCTACGTACTAAGAGAAGTAACACAATCGCTTACCATAGTAAATACACATTGTTCTAATAAATAAAATAGTGGATAACCTACATTTTGCTTCTAAGTTATAGATAAAAAAAATCTTGGTAAAATGGGTTTCTGATACCAATACATTAAAAAAAATAACAACACATAGAAACCAAAAATATCCTAGATGCTAAATACAGTTGAAAGTTTAGTCTGACATTTTTGAGGAAAAACCCTATTTAGAAATTGAAAGCGTTATCTCCAACTTGGAAGGCACCCCCTTTCGTAAAGACAATTGGAAATAGCGAGAACAATTTCATTATGAGTTGAAAAAAGACTCGACAACATTCTATAATTGGAAACCGAAAACAGTTCGGGACACACCTCGATAAATCTAATACATTGTTGACAAATATTCATTCAGCCGTGGTCTGTTAAAAAAGCATCCGATCAAATGCATAACAAAGCACTCTACACCCTCAACGGAAAACAATTCCCGTACTTATTTATTTCCACGGGAAAAATAGAGGTCAGAAAGTGTTTGAATAGGTGTTGTGTGTTTCAGTCGGCACAAGGGTCACTTTATATCGGCATTTTGTAGTTGGGCGGGTCGTGATCGTGCTCGTTTTTGGTGGCTACGATGCGGCCGTCGATGGTGAACACTACGGCCCGGCAGCCCCTGCAGCCGCGTGTGGAGCACATCCAGCGCACCTTGCCGCCGCAGCTCGCTATATGCTGGCGGTACGTGTAGCCCCGGAGCAGTATCAGCGACTTCCCGGCTCGGGATGGCACGAAACAGGCTATAAGACGAGGAAACGTGTTATTTCAAGACGCGCAAACAACAAAAGAAGACTAGACAGAACAAGTACTCACCTTCAGTGAAAAATATTGTCACAATTTTTGCTTAAAACAAATATTAATATTAATAAAAACCGATTGCCTGAGGATTTATTTGTGGGTAGCCACCGAAGAGATGACCAATAGAAGTGTTTTGTGGGCGTGCACGAAGTAAGGCTCAACTTTTCTACACTTTTGGTAAAATCGATCAAAATTATTTGGACGTCTGAGGTCTAGGAAATAAAACGTCTTATGTTAATTGACGGCATCGGTTAAAACTTTGTCTTTGTACTTTGTAGTCAAATTGAAAAAATAAAGTTGTACATTACCTTAGGTCTTCGATTATTCTAGAGGTTTTATACTTTACAGCCGCCTTACCAAAAAAAAACTACCCAACCGTAAAACGGTTTTTTAGGTACACATTGAATAGTGACTGTATAAGAACTGTTTTGAAAAGCAATTTGTAACATTTAATTAACTCTGTATAGCTGTTAAATATTAGTTCAGTCTATGTAACGTTTATTAGTAATGTTTTTACGTAAACGGTTGTTTATCAGTTGTGTAAAATTTGAAACACGTTTATTAACCCTTACTACTCCATTATTTTTTTTAATATTTGTTGTCAGCCAACTCTAATTTAAATAATGTCAAAATATTAATTTATTGATAGGCAGTTACAAAAAGGTTATTTTATAATAAAACAAAAACGGAAAACAGTCAAAATCTTATTCAAACGTGAATTTAAATGTTTTCTAACGAATAATCACAAGAAACAAAGTCACGAAAATACACCGCGCAGGCACGTCTATCTTGTCGATCGCCAGCCGACAACTGAGTTGTAGCGTACAAATAGTGATGTCGGCTGGCACCCGACAAAGGAGTGGTAAGGGTTAAGGTACATTTTTTAAAGAAATAAATTATAGAAATAAAGTTACAGCATTAGTGGCAGGGCCACTAAAACTTTCATTATGTCAAACATACACTAATTCAAGTAAATAAACACAAAAAGGAACTAGTAATGGTACGTAACTCTCGCTTTATTTTTCGTCGAAATTTTAAAGATTTAACATCTCATATTAATCATAAAAGTTGGGGTAAGCAATTTCTTTGAATCGAATATACTTGGACGCTTTATGATTATGGATCATTTTAGGTAGAGCATTTGTAGCAGTCACAATGCGGTCATTCTGGGTGTGGATAGTCGCCTTGCAGCCCTTGTATCCGTCGGTGGAGCAGATCCAGCGAATCCTGCCGCCTTTACAAATCGAGTGCTTGCAGAACGTGTATCCTTGGAACAGAATCAGTTTCTTGCCAGCGCGAGAAGGAACGAAGCGAGCTGGAAAAAGTTTTACTTTTTATTTGGTAGGTGTCACCAAGGATAAACAAAAGTACACTATAGAAAAAAAGGGTTATAAATATTAGACAAAGTACAAGCAATTAAATATATTTAGAGATAAGATTTTGGTATGGCAAGAGGATATATATATGATGGCCTCCACGGTCGAGGGGTAAGGCTCTCGACTACGAATCCGAAGGTCGCGGGTTCAAATCCCGGCATGCGCAAGTAATTTTTTAAAAATTAATTTGTGCTGTTTCACAATTAATTCATTTCAAAATAATATGTAGTATATATGCGCACGTTTCAGAGTGGAAGGTACTCCCAGTATCGTCCTGGTGAAAGACCACCATTCAGATTTGAAACGTTGCTTGAAATGGCTTTTAGCCGTGTTTGGTGACCAGATCCGAATAGCCAGGTATTTCCCCACCTTCCTCTACCCCTTCTACTTAGCCCCAATACCTCCAGCCTCACAACATTCCCCATGGGATGCCATAGTCTCATTGGCTCCAGACGGTTGGGAGCAATTGGGACTCTTATGCGGAATTCATATTAAAAAAAAACATATATAAGTGTTGAAGGAATATTAATAAACATCAAATCCTATTACCTACATCATATTCACATAAAGCATTACATGCATTCAGAAGCTACCGCGATAGGCAAATATCGACAAAAATCTATATAGATGTTCATGGAAAGTCAGATTCCAAAGAATTGGAATTTTATTATATGGAAATCTTTAAATGGCATCAAACGTAGATCTCAACAACAACAAAATGCGCTGAATTATCTTTGTATTATAATAAAGTAAGTGCACAGAGTATGCCTATCGCCCAAAATCATATAAAATCGCACCCCAAAGCACTCTTGATCGCCAAGCGACTTAAATTGCCCACTGGCAGGCGATATTGCCACATTGGGAATCACTAATCTATTGCATCATCAATATCGTTTTAACATTTAAGGATTACCCTTAAAACATAAGTTATTATTCAGAAATTAATTATTAAATGTTTTTGTGTTAAATTCGTAGAACACCATTTAATTTTTTTTTTAAATTTAATGTAAATCCAATTTAATAATGTTATTATTAAATTCTGCAAGTATTTTTTAGTTTTTATTATTGTGACAGCTGATTTATACGATTTTATTTACCCCCCTCCCCCACCCCTCCCATCATTATAATTTGGAACGGTTTAAAAAAAAGATTTATTATCGGTAAAAACGATTTACTTGGCAAATAATTAAAATTTTCTTTTCTGTGATGTTTATACATTTATAATGTGTTTACCCGTATTTAACCTCTTCGGGCCCACGGTATCATATCCGATACTCAAGATTTATTTCATAAATATTCTTTGCTGACAATGTTTATCAACTCAGACCCGGAGTATCAGATAAAGTAGGCATCTGTTTACTGACATGCCTACTTTATCTGATATTTCGGGTCTGGGTTGATAAAAATCATCAGCAAAGAACATTTATGAAATAAATCTTGAGTATCGTATATGATACCGTGGGCCCGAAGAGGATAAATGATAATGTTTTTTTAATTGATTTATTCAAATGTGTCATATTGTTTTGATAATGTGAACATACTAAGAAGCGGTGAATATATAATTTTCCTTATTTTTATTAATTAATTGTATATTAGGATCGTTCGTTTATTAATTTCTATAATAAATAATAATCACGTTCCGCTTGCCAACAACGAGCCTAAACCTTACATATAGAAAGAAGGGGTCTTAGATTAAATTCACTTAAACAATTAGATTATTAAATTTGATTTACATTAAATTTTTAAAAAATCTTTCAGAAAAAAAAATGGTAGGTATGCACTTACAAATAAACAAGGGCGCATTCAAGTTGTTCGTTTATTTAATTATTTTATGTCCTTTACATTAGTCTCACTCTACAGGTAGCTCGAACACGCCATGTGTAGCAATTTTAATATTATTTTTTGGTTGAGGAACAGCATGATTGTGAAAATTTCTGGTGGAAATGACTTTTCCATCGACCACCAGAGCGCTGGCAACACAGCGCGTTTTCTCATATAAAGTACAACGCCATCTGAATCCGCTTTCACAGCGAGCTGCTCTTCGGTAATAGTGACCGTTGAGTAGCAACAACGATACATCTCTCTCGGTCTTGATGAATTTGGCTGAAACTTTGTAAAACATGTTTAATTGTGTTAGTATCACTCTACCTCCTGTGGCAATTGGTAAGATTTTAATTATTTAACTAGTCTAGGACAGTGCTCCGCAACATTTTATCACCCACGGCTCACCAAAACTATTCCTAGAATTCCGCGCATAAAAAATTGTATAGCCAAATTTAAAATTATTTTATACATTGTATATACGAGTATACGAGTGTTATATGTGTTATACTCGTATAACACATGTGCATCTTAGTTCATAGTTTAGTTGTATACTGCCCTGAAGAAACTACGGTAGTAGCGAAACCCGGTCGGCTAAAGTATAAATAAAAGTGATGTAAAACAAAGTTATTGTTTTATTTTTTAAATTATAATATCACATCACCAAGTTACCGCTTCATATGAAAATATAAGAAAAAAATAAGTAAAGCATTTATTTATTCATCAATATCCATTTTCTCCCCTTCAAAGTAATCCCCCTCAGATATAATGCACTTATGACAGCGCTTCTTCCAATCCTCGAAGCACTTCTGGAATGCGCTTTTCGGTATGGCCATCAGCTCGTTCTTCGATTCTGACTTTATCTCATCAATTGTGGCAAAATGCTTTCCTTTCATTGGTCTCTTCAGTATCGGGAATAGGAAAAAGTCGCAGGGAGCCAAATCTGGTGAACTTCCTTCTAGTATTCCGTATTAACCGTACGACCTGTTGGCAAGAACTCATGATGCACCACGCCATTGTAATCGAAGAAAACAGTGAGTAAAACCTTCACATTTGATCGAACTTGGCGTGCTTTTCTCGGTCTTGGCTCTTCTGGCCGCTGCCATTGACCCTTTTGAGCAAATCTGGATCGTCGTTGACGTCATTCAAAAACTCCTGAGCGATACTAATGCGACGTTGCTTTTGCTCAAAATTTAGCAATTTCGGAACAAACTTCGCTGCCACACGTTTCATGCCCAAAACATCCGAGAAAATTGCATGGCATGAGCCGATTGATATGCCAACATCCTCTGCAACTTCCTAATAGTGATTCGACGATTTTCCAAAACCATTTTCTTCACTGTTTCGATGTTTTCTTCGTTTGTTGACGTGGTTGCAACTCCAGGACGCTCACCGTCATTAACATCTTCTCGCCCTTCTGTAAAGCGCTTGTACCACTTATAAACACTTTTTTGAGACAAAGTAGACTCGCCGAATGCCAGTCAACATTTTAAGTGCGTTGGAGCATTTTATTCCATTTTAACGCAAAATTTAATACATATTCTATGATCCATTTTTTTCAAAAGTAAAAAATCGAAGAACACACAAAAACGTGCCTAACCTTTCCAGTTGTCAAAAACAAACCACTAATCCAAAATGGCTGATAATGCTAACATATGATAAACATATGTGTACCAACATAACAAAAAAAACGATAATCGAATGTACACAGCCCGCGAACATTCAAAATTCACATTTTCTTTTGAACACACCTCGTATGTACATTAGTTTAAAAAAATGTTTTGACTGTCCAACTAGAAGGATTTCCCGTTTAAGGACAGTCAAAATTGAATTAATAGAACAGAGCAGACATCCGTATGGGTTTCATTTATTCAATAAAATTTTAAATATACTTATAATATTGGTATTTCAGCATACATACAAGCAAAAACTAAATTAAATTTTAATAGAATGCGAATACAAAAGAAACAAAAATAAAAATAAGTTAACGCAATATACGAGTAGATAAATTAATATTAAGTACGCTCATAAAATATAGATGATCGAGAAAAACTGCTTTAAAAAATAATTGCAAAGACTAGATTTGCTAAAAAGAATAGATTTGTTAAGATGGAAAGCTTGCCTAGTAATTATAAAAAATATTTTTTCAAATCTAGTCTGCAATTATTTTTTAAAGCAGTTTTTCTCGATCACCTCATAATGTACGAAACGGCACATAAGCTGTATTATATATGCAGCGACGATATAATATATCTGTACTTTTTTATCTATTGTACTGTTTACTTTATTTTTCTCACATACATTATGTAATATGAACAAAACTTGTCAATTTTATTGTCCTAAAACAGGACTTCCCAATTGGACAATCAAAGTGTTCTTACTGTAAAACATTTTTTTCTGAATTGAATAAATAAATAAATTTATTGAGCCAAGTAAGATCATGAATATAGGTTTGCATTTAGTATTGCATTTAGTACGACACACGAAACAGTATCTATCTTGAACTGGTAATCGTCCAATCTCATTATAAACTAGTTATTAATTGTTTTTGTGTTTAATTCGTAGAACTCCATTTATTTATTTTTTAAATTTAATGTAAATCAAATTTAATAATGTTATTATTAAGTTCTGCAAGTATTTTTAGTTGTTATTATTGTGACAGCTGTTTCGGCGGGTAAGGCCATTTTCAAACTGAGGTTAATCCACATTGTGACGACTTATTTATATGATTTAATTTACTCCCACTCCTTTAAAATTTGGATGGATGGGTAATGATTTATTATCGATAGAACCGATTTAGTTAAAAAGCAATTAAAATTCTGAATTCTGTGAACACTGTAAAAACACATGTAAAAAACACTGTGTAAAAACACATTATAAATTTGAAAACCTCACAGAATTCAGAATTAGAAAGAAAATGGCCTTAAACGCCGAAACAGCTGTCACAATAATAACAACTAAAAATACTTGCAGAACTTAATAATAACATTATTGAATTAAATTTAAAAAAAAAAAAACTAGTTATTTTTACTTAATATAAAGTTTGAAATCAAAGAGTAACAATTTTTATAGTGGGAATAAAAGAGGTAGGCGCTTAAAGAAAACAGTAAGTTCATAAACCATGTATTTTAATAAAGTTATATGCTTATACAACATAGAACAAATATAAAAAATTCTATTATTATTAATAAGTGTTTTCTTAATGTATCTGTAATCTGTACCGCTCCACAAGTTGATTTCTGCTTTTTTGGTGAGTATTTCGCCTGGCCTAATGTACGGACACCGTATCAATGAAATACAGCTAGTTATTATAACGACATTACTACGGATTAAAGATTAATATAATAAAATTAAAATAACACAAGATTCGTTATTAACTTCCACCAAATAATCTGAATAGTCAAGCCGTATAAGTTCTCAATCACTTTACTAACATAGTGTTGTGATTCAAGTGCGAAACAAATAAATAAACGAGTAATTAAAATCATATGTCTGTATTTATAATAACATTAGTAATAAATTAAAGTTAACCCAACACATTTTAAACCATTCATAACATAATCTTACCTAACCAAACCTAATTGACAGATCCAAAATAAATGTTTTTTTTGTAGGTACTCCATTTTATATGAAGTACACTTTGCGTAGTAGTGAATGATGAATACTTGGATCAGGTCGATGGGTTTGTGTATTTGGGAAGTATGTTTACGAGAGATGGAAAGACTGATATTGAAAGAAGGGTGAATGCAGGAAACTCCATTAACGGAGGATTGAACGCGGTTGATGCAAACAAAAAGTTGTTCAAAGAAGCGAAGCTAGCAGTCCACAATGGAGTGCTGATAGACTGAATGCTGTAGAAATGAGATCTCTGAGACGAATGTGTGGTAAAACCACGTATGATCATGTGAAAAATGTGTGGTGAGCAAGATTAAGAAAGGGACGCTTTGATGGTTTGGGCATGTAGAGCGAATGAATGAAGAGAGTACTGTAAGGAGAATATATGACGCGAATGTGAATGGAAGAAGAAGCCGGGGACGCCCGAGGAAGACATGGCACGATCAAGTGAATCAAATACTCGAGTCGGGCCATGTCAGAAGTCGGAATAACAGAAGATAATGTATGAGGCGTTGTATGAATGTGAATGAAGCAAGAAGTGTATACCAAGATCGAGTTGTTTGGCGGTCCGTCCTCTCTGACTACCCCTGCGGAGAAACGGCGTGATGGTTAGTTAGTTAGTTACACTTTGAGTAGTCTACTTCACGGCGTATTCAAGTTGAGTTTATTTGACGTCATAATTAACAACGAAAACTATCAACACACACGTCATAATCTAATCACAACTTCAATCGACAACAATTTTTTTATCGTGATAAATTCTTAAGTAATTATTCTCCTTCTCACACGTATTGCATGCAAATGAAAAAGACATAAAATACCAGTCGAATTTCCAAGCAAACACCCATAGAAATTGAAAAAAGTCCGTTTTTCTGTTTCTCGTTTAAACCAATTAAACTGAGACATACGATGCACGCGTGATGGCTTAGGACGAATCTCTCGTGGGTTCTACTTCTAAGTGTACAACATACTTGTCAACATACTCTTCTCGGTTTACCATTGGAGTTTGAAACGGTGGGTGGTTGTATTCGTTCCTCACCGACTTGACGATATAATTAACACAACAAACAGTCAATAAACATTCGTGGCATACGATAATCATGGCCTTAATCCGCGGACGAACTTACTTCTGTGATACGTGTAAAATAACTTGTCAAACACCTTGGAGTTTGGGGCATATTCAGGGGGTGGGTGGTTTTGTTCGTTTCTCGTCGACTTGACGATATCCAACAAGAACAATCTAGAAGCAATCGTGTCATATGCTAATACCTGTTAATATGACTAAACTCTTCTCAGTTTCCCCTTAGAGTTTGGTGCGTATTCGGGCGGTGGGTGATTGTGTTCATTTCTCATCGACTTGACGACATCATTGACGACGAGGACAGTCGATAAGCAGCGCTTGGTGTCGGAGGCGGAACATTGCCACCTGTGTCCGCCGGAACATTCGTTTCTTCTGCGATACGTGTACTTGTTGAACATCAAGAGTCTTTTGCTGTTCGCTGTAGTGATGAATTTGGCTGAAAATTAAAAATACATGTAGGCATCAGTCAAACACACACCATTATTGATATTTTAAGTTAGAAGCCGTGGGATGTTGCAGTGAAACGAAGTAGTGAGACGACGACGGTGAAAGTGCGTTGAGGGGAAATTAGTATTTTAGCGATCTGAATCGGTTTAGTGTGTTGAAATACTAGTAACTAACTAACTAACCAACACGCCGTTTCTCCGGAGAGGTAGGCAGAGAGGACGGACCGCCAAGCAACTCGATCATGGCAAACACTTCTTGCTTCATTCACCATCATACAATGTCTTAGACATTCTCTTCTGTTATCCCGACTCAAGTATTTGATTTACTAGATCGTGCCATGTCTTCCTCGGACGTCTCCGGCTTCTTCTTCCATTCACTTTCGCGTTATATTCTTACGCTTCTTTCTTCCTTCATTCGCTCTACACGCCCAAACCATCTAAGCGTCCCTTTCTTAATCTTGCTCAACACACTCTTTTCACATGATAATGCATGGTTTTACTACACATTCGTCTCAGAGATCTCATTTCTACAGCATTCAGTCTATCAGCACTCCATTGTGGACTGCTAGCTTCGCTTCTTTGGACAACTTTTTGTTTGCGCCAACCGCGTTCAATCCTCCGTTAATGCAGTTTCCTGCATTAACCCTTCTTTCAATATCCCTATCAGTCTTTCTATCTCTCGTAAACGTACTTCTCAAATACACAAACTCATCTCTCTTTCAAACACCATGACTTTAGACTTATTTGCATTCATCATTAGCTCATTCTTCATACATACTTCATTCATCCTAGATACGAGGGACTGTGGATCTTCCATACTGTTAGCAATCAGCACCGCATCATCAGCATACAATAGGTAAAATACAGACTACTCATTTTCGCGCTCAATCCCACCTCTTTCAATTCTTGCATACAATTATCCGTGTATAGATTGAATAACCACGGTGACATTACGCAGCCTTGCTTAACACCTTTTGTGATGTCAAACCACCCCGTAAAATCACCGTATGCCCTAACACATGCAAATACTAGTAATTGTGTCAATTTATATTTACGAATTGGTTGAAGTTCTGTAGATTACAAAATTAATAAAACGGAGACGAGTCCCCTGAGCGGGATACATGGCAGGATGAAAGAAAGCCGACCAACACGGAGACTCCTAATAAACCTTCAGCAAGAAGTCATGGAGCTGAATACCGTAGGGTTCCTCAGACATAAAGAACTGGAGAGAGACATCAGGAGACCGGCAGGTTTAAAAATATAGCAAAACCCCATGTTGAATACGTTCCGGTAAAGCCAATGAATTTCCTCTCCGTCACATACTTACCACCTTCTGTAGTATTATGAGCAGTTTCTCGATCGATCATGTAATTATTGAATCTATATACAGGATGTAACATCACGTACCCGATAAGTGATTCCTGAGCACATTTGTAAAGTGACTTATATTTTCATTTAAAATATTAAAATAAACAGTAGGTATTGGACAGTTAGGGTCGGGGTGTGGGGTTGGGAGGTTACTCGGCTGATAGTGATTTTTGTCTTAAATAAAAAAATTATTTTAAAACCAAAAAAAAAATCACGGGAGTGTAACATTCATTCGAATTTTTACACCAAATATGTTCAGAAATCAATGGTTAAAGTTTGTCGGGTACGAGCAATTTATTACACGCTGTATAACACGAGTAAATGCGTTAACCGTTATTATTATTACAGTTAGTTAATAATTCGGTTAACGTCCCGAGCATTCCATTGGTTTTCTTTTTCTAGAACTGTATCCCCGAAAAGAGTATTTGACAGAAAATTCGTTAAATCCTTCAAATACATATTTTTGACGACAGATAAAAAAGGACACAATTGCAAAACAATATTTTATTTGCAGAATAAATAAACACTTACATGTGTAATAAACCTCTGGATACCAAATACATGAATAATACAATGAAATATCATGAGTACGTACAAATTTAACACGGCATGTAAAAACCTACGAGGGCATTAGTAAAAAATTAAATAATTATGTACCTAATGTTTTTTTAAACAATGCCAAGATTTACAACTTAACCTCTCAAGCATGGTGCGCAAGTACAGTGAAATAAATTTTAATGAAATTAAAATAAAATCATTCACATTTTTTTATACTCTCCCGCCGTAGTGAGCAAATACTGTGGGGGTTCGTGATTATGTGGAGTTTTTATATCAACTATTTTATGTTTGCGGTCAACGACAACTGTTGCATTGCAACGCAGAGTATCATAGGAGGAGCAACGCCACTTAACCCCCTTCTTAGTCATCTTGTCTTTACGAAATGTGTAATCGTTCACCATCAACAAATGCCTGTTTTTAGCTATGTTTATGTATTTTGCTGAAATTTCAAAAATTATGCATCTGTAAAATATTTTATAATCTCCTACAATTTGTGACAATTTTTTTGCTTTTGTGGTATTCAGTCTACAGTGGTGATGAGCAACCCTCGGCCTGTGGGTTTTTTGATTCAATAAATGTGAAATGGGAGCGTTTTTCGAAACTTTACATGCTTATTTTCAAATTTGTTATTGGTTTTATAGACAGCCCTGATATAATCAGCTCAATTAAATTTAATATTCCAACTAGAACTACTCGATCTAAAATTTTATTCAATTGTAACAATAATTTCAGGACTAAGTCATTCAAAAATGTTCTTATACCTAGACTTCACGCAGAAGGTAATACATTTTCAGACATAGTAGATATGTTCAACTACTCTGAATACAAATACAGACGATTATTGCATACGTCCTCAACAATTATTAATATATGTGTCTAGAGTATAAGTATCAGTGAATGTGAGGTATGTTTTGAATATTCGCCTCTGTAGCTAAGTACTTGGAATGGTACTTACACTATGTTATTCCTGCATTTGTTCGTGAGACAAATGAAATATTTAGTTGTTGTATTTCATGAAGGCTATCTATTTTACCTATGTACCTACTGTGATGTGTTTTGCGCCTTTGTGACAATTGTAACAAACTAAATATGTAAAAGCCTATTTAGGGAGTACATACTATAATAAATAAATAAATAAAAATTGACCACCAAATAAAACACATTTTTGATAAACGTAATTTATTTACGAATTAAGCAACTTGCTAAAAGAACACTGTTAAAATTAAAAACAATTCAGACATGAATAAATATACTAAATGGCATAAATCCGTGATACATGACTAAATCCCTTAAAGTACGAGTAATAGATACAAAATGACAACACAGAGATAGATAGATAGTTTATTTACATCCTATAACATTTTTACATTATGTACAAATCATTGGATAGTTTCGCAAATAATTTTATATATTAGGGGAATTTAAACAAATGGTGATATATATATTTTTTAAATTCAAAGCCATTTTCGAACATTCAAACATCCGGCTTTGAACGCTGAAACAACTGTCACAGTAATAAAAAACCAAAATGCATGCAGAAATTAATAATAACATTAGTGAATTTTTAATTAATTTAAAATACAAATATGGTGTCATACAAATTAAACACAATAACAAATAATTAAAAAAATCATTACTCATTTCGTACACGATTATAGCGCACAGATTATTCCGGACAAGATGATTCCGCACATAGAAAACTACAGACACTAATTAAGATAAATTAATTGTACGAGTAGTATTACCTTGAAACTTAATTGCAATTAAGATAAATTAATTGTACGAGTAGTATTACCTTGAAACTTAATTGCAATTAAGATAAATTAATTGTACGAGTAGTATTACCTTGAAACTTAATTGCAATTAAGATAAATTAATTGTACGAGTACTACTACCTTGAAACTTAATTGCAATTAAGATAAATTAATTGTACGAGTACTATTACCTTCAAACTTAATTGCAATTAAGATAAACGTATTTTGTGTTCTTTTAACTTGCAAAAAAGTATTCAAAACATTTTTTTGTAATAAATTTAGCAATTTAAACCGAAAACATAACTAACCAACCATCACGCCGTTTCCCCGCAGGGGTAGGCAGACAGGACTGACCGTCAAACAACTCGATCTTGGCATACACTTCTTGCTTCGTTCACATTCATACATCGTCTCATACATTCTCTTCTATTATTCCGACTTCCGACAAACCGAAAACATTTTCTTTCATATAATTTTATAACTTCACCAATCCATACCTACATACAAAGTACACTATATATTTTACCGTTATTATATATTTAGAACCATAATGTTTATTATAAATGTAGGGATCCGTAAAGAATGTAATGCTGATACAAGCGTAATGAATAAAATGAAGACAGGGACGCTTAGATGATTTGGACATATAGAGCGGTTGAACGAAGAAAGGAGTGTAAGAAGAATATATAATGGGAAAATGAATGGTAGAAAAAGTCAAGCACAATCAAGTGACTCAATTACTTGAGTCAGGTCATGTCAAGAGTCAGAATAACAGAAGAGTATGTATGAACGTGAATGAAACAAGGAGTATGTACCAAAACAGAGTTGTGTGGCGGTCCATCCTCTTTGCCCACCCCTTCGGGGAAACAGCGTGATGGCTAGTTAGTTAAGGTAACTGTATAAAACAACATGATAAAATATTAAGATATTTAGGTTCGGTTAGGTGTGTGTGTGTGTGTGTGTGTGTTTCCTTCACTTATCTCCAATGTTACCTTTTGTAATGGAAAGTTGGTAAGTTAGGAAGGATTTGAAGAATGAATATTTTTTCGATGATTAAAAAGGATCCTCGAAAGAGACGATTTCTTCGGCATATAAGCAAGCGCCTCGTTCTTAACCTCAGAAAGAATATTTCCTATCACAGTCCGAGGTTTGGCACCAACTGCGCTCATGGCTAGACTCATCTTTCTCTTCGCGATATGAGCCTCTGTTTTCTGAGGGCAGGAGTCGTGACAATGCTTCGTTGGCTGCTGTATGATCTTGTCGTCTTTTGTCTTCGTGTTTGAATGGCACTTCATAGAGCGGGTTTCTCTGCATCTCCATGTCAACACTCCGTTTGTGGTGCGGAAGTAGGTGTATTCAAAACCCAAGTAAATCAAAACTCGGTTACCTCTCTCGGTACTGGAATATTCCAATTGAACGTCTGAAAAGATTTTTGCCATTAGTCCAATGTATACAGGGTTATTCAAAACGGTGCACTCAATTTCTTATTGCTGTCCTTCCAGAATTATACGCAGTATGTTAATTATCTACATAGAAATTGAAAGAGGAGGTCCGAAAGTTACGAATCTCACCGCTAAATCTCTCATAATGACGCAAACGACTGCAAGAGAGTTCGCTCCGCCAAGCAGCCATTTCGCGTCAGTTGAGAGTAACTAGCTACAACGCAGCATTTCAAGCAGGCTTTTACATAGAGATACATTTTTGAGACTCTCGGGGAAGATACTGTGTTTTTACTTACCACGGCAGTATAACATAAATGCATAGTGCATAATATAATAACATAGGTACAAAAGTAAGTAGGTAGGTACTATGTAAGTAGCTAGTTACAGCGCAAAGAGCGGGTAAAGAATTTGTAAATATTATGATGTTGTAAAACATGAACAGTTGTAAAACGTGTTTATAATACAACAAAACCTTTATTACGCTCTATTGGGTGTTTTACAGAACAACATAATAAATACATCGATAAAAAAAGGTACCCACACATGAAAAATACTAAAAAAATCTAATAAAAATGATTTTTAGCCTGGACAGTGTTACAACGGTAAATATCAATTAAACTGTACTCATTACCAAGTCTGTGCAATCTTTGAATAAGAGAGTATCACGGGTACACGCTAGGTAATAAGGGTCGTTAAATCCAGGACGTTCAATCTTCCATTCGCTATTTTGAAGAAACATACTAAATCGCTTACTGTGCGCCTTGATGATAAATCGCTTAGGTTAAGTAGGCCGATTAAAAAAATACAATTAAAATTTTCAATTGGAATACATAACTTGTAATTAATAAATCTTGGAAATTTATGTTGCACTCTCTCAATTTCTTTTTGGTGAATCTTATAAAATAGAGCACAGATTGTCGAATTATACTCTAAAGTTGCTTCTCACCAACCAAGTAAATAGAAATATAAAGGAGTTCATTCATTTGAAATCTTTCACCGTCCTCAAAATAAATCTCAAACATGGCCTCATTAGTTGTTTCATTTACGTAAGGAACAAAAGTTATGATGGAATTTTTAATTTGAACAAAAGATATAGTTTTACATTTTTCAATATTGGGGAACAGTTCATTACGAATGCATCACTCTTGTAGCCTTAAAAGTTTAATTGCAATACGTAACAGTCATTGAGATTAATATTGTAAATTTTAACATCATCAGCAAATAGGAGTATCATAACTCCGTAAAAAACGGTAGTTATAAACGGTGGATTGTAATATGAAATGGGACGTACAAATTTCCAACCTCTGTAAGCGACTTCGAGCCATTGTAGGAAGACTCCACAAGGTAAAATTATATGTGCCTATAAAAACTATGAAACTAATTTATTTGTCTCTAGCAGAATCGACTATAAGGTATGGTATAACTTCTTGGGGACACTCCTGTAAGACCAACATACATTAACAACATTTACATTTAAATAACATTTACAACTGATTCAAAATGTCATGGTAAAATTGCTAGTAAGTAAAACAGTTTTTAATCAAAGGCGAGACATTGATATCATGTACAAATCAATTAATGTATTACCTGTTCGTGGTCTTTTGTGGCATAAAATTCTACTGCAACATACATCTGAAAGTCCGTATAAGGCAGTGGTGGATCATGTACACAATACACGTTTCACACAAAATATAGGAATGATAGTGCCAATATTTCAAAATAAATATGGTCAACGAACTCTGAATACATTGTACCATTTATATTTAACAAATTGCCGTACGAATTTAAAAACAATTGTCCTATGATGAAATTCTCACCGATGTTAAAGTGTTGGCTTTTGGAAAGTAACCTTGTGTATTGATGGTAACAAATATGACGGTCTCCTTGGTTGTATAGCTCCTAGATATCTGGTGTATTTACTGTTACGGTGTTACTATTATATTTAAGTCTATCCTCATTGTAACCAACCTGTACTGCTGTTTTATGTATATATCTTTTAAATTTTTATTTCTTAATCTATTTAATACTTACAGATGCTTTGATATTTCTGATATTTACGTAATAGTTATATTTTTGTAATATTAATGTTTTTATAATGTTGATATTTTAAAAGTATTGATGTTTTTATAATATTGATATTTTTATAATATTGATACTTTATAATATTGGTACTTTTATAATTTTGATATTTTTTATGATATTGACATTTTTATAATATTATTTAAATCGGTGTTATAAGATTGGACTCTAGTATCTCAATAACAAATCTGTAATGCTTTTACCATTATTTTTTCTCTTTAATTTTTTTTTCAATTTATGTACAGCACAAGATGCATGCGCCTAAATATAATAATTTTTGCCCTACATTTGTATGATGATTGTAATTTATTGTTGTATTATATTATATTGTTGAAATAAACTCCTGCTGACAAGCTACTTGCAGTGGCTTAGCGGGTATACGTTCCCACTGTATATAATTAATATTATACAATAAAAAATAAAAATAAATAAAATATCGTTGAAAAACAAGGAAAAAAATACTGGTCCCAAATGAGAGCCCTGTGGAACGCCGATGAAGATTTCAAACTGGTGTTAAAAGTGTGAATTGACCTTAACTTATATTTTTATTTCGTGTAGATAACATTCAAACCACCTCAAAATATTTCCGGTTATTCCAAGGGTACTTAATTTATATGTGAGAATTTTATGTGAGACTTTGTGGAAAGTCTTACTAAACTCTGTGGACACTACGTCTGTTTGAAGACGCTTGTGCATAATATTAAATAAATATTCCTGATAAATCATTAATTTTGTAAGAATGGATCTTTTTGCCAGAAAATCGTGTTTTCCATGTGAAATTACTATATTTTTTTCAGGCTAGAGGTTAGTGAGCAGAGTAGATTCACATAATTTCGAAATTGATAACAGAATACATATAGGTCTATAGTTGGAAACATCAGATTTGTTTCCTTTTTTTAAAGATTGGAGACAGAAAGCATGTTTTTCATTTCGTCGGAAAAGTGTCTATTTTTGGACACAAGTTAAAAAGTTTAGTAAAAGGATAAATCCAGATTGATAAACATTCAGATAAGAAGATTGGAGGGATATTAATAAACATAAATATGTAATGGGGGCGTTTTGTTAAACTTTAAATAAGGATTAACCGCCAAATAAAACACGCTTTCGGTAGACGTAATTTATTTATAAATTAAGCAACATGCTTAAATAATATTGTTATAATTAAATACGATTCAGACATGATTAGATATATCCAATTACGTAAAACCGTGATATGTAACTAAAGTGAGAATAATGGATTAAAAAAAAAATTAAATAAACCACACACAAAACATTAAAATTCATTACTTATTTCGTAAACGAATATAGCGCACAGATTATTCCGGATACTAATTAAAATAAATTAATTGTAGGAGAATTTTTAACTTGCAATTTAACCCTTCCTTACCGGTGCTGTCAACTGATTTGCCATGTCTATAATTACGAGTATTTCAATATACTAAACACAGAGTGCATATTTTAGGTGTTCCTCAACAATACATTTATGAATTAGATAAAATAATTAAAATATATTAGTATTTATCGAATACAACAGAAAAAAACGTTTGATCGAAAAATTGTGATAAAAATTTGTTAATATATTATACGTATGTCTGCGTGCGTTGATAACTTGCCGGGTAGTGCCGTAATGAGTGAGAGGGGTACGGGGTTTAGCTCACCGCGCCACGGTGCGCGGTCGTCAGTAGTTGCCGGCATCATGCGTTTTCTGCGTGACCGATGTTTTTTCCTCATTTTCAGCACCTATACACAATATTTTACTTATGTACTATTAAAAAAAAATACATAGGAAATGAATGTAAGCTATTCAACATAAAAATTACATATTCTAAATGTGTACACCGGAGCTCGAGGGATTTTATAGCACCGTAGGGGAAGGGTTGCAATTAAGAAAATTTTATTTTGTGTACTTTTAACTAGCAAAAAAGTATTCAAACATATTTAAGGATAAGAGTCCCTTCCTAGTCCGCTACCTGCTCTCTCCCCTCCCCTGGACCTCCGCCCGCCCTTTTGTTTCAATCCATAACACATGTATCGTAGTTTAGTATTATACTGCCCTGAAGAAGCTAGTCAAGCTACGGTAGTAGGGAAACCCGGTCGCTAATAAGGATATAAAAAATAAAAGTGATGTAAACAAAGTTATTGTTTTATTTTAAAATTATAATGTCATATTACAAAGTTACCGTTTCATATGAAAATATATTTTATATGGCAAAAAATTATCAATTTTAATGTTTGTTTAATCACAAATTTTCAAATAATTTTATTATATTACCAATCCATAGCTACATACGTACTTGGTAGATACCATACGTTTAACATTTATTATAATTTTTTAAGGAACGTTAGGTAGTTTTTGAAGAATGATTTTATTTCGATGATTTAAAAAAGAATTCTCGTAAAGGATGATTTTTTCGGCATACGAGCAAGTGCCTCGTTCTCTACCCCAGAAAGAATATTTCCTAACACAGGCGAGGTTTGGCACCAACTAAGCTCATGGCTAGACTCATCTTCCTCTTCGCGATATGTGCCTTTGTTTTCCGAGGCAGGAGTAGTGACAATGCTCGGTTGGCTGCCGTATGACCATGTCATCTTTTGTCTTCATGTTTGAGCGACACTTCATAGAGCAGGTTTCTCTGCATCTCCATGTCATCACTCCGTTTTTAGTGCGGAAGTGGGCGTATTCATAATCCAAGTAAATCAAAAGTCGATTACCTCTCTCGGTGCGTGAGTATCCCAATTTAAAAGCTGAAAAAATATTTTCCATTAATTCAATGTAGTATACGTACAGTGTTATTCAAAACGATTGACTCAATTTCGTAGAGATATCTTCCCTGATTTATTCGTATGTAAACGATTTAAATAACAATTGAAAGATGAGGCCCGAATGTTTCGAATCCCGCCGGTAGATCGCTCATAGTTGCGCAAACGACCGCTAGAGGGCTTGCGCCGCCAAGCAGCCATTTCGCGTCAGTTGTGAGTAAAATGGCAACTATGGAGCAAAGGGTTTTCTGTGTTTGTGAGTTCTTTGAAACTGAGTCGTGGCCTGGTAGCGGGTTTTTGCCTGCTAGTAATAATTAGTTTCCGGACATTTCAATGCGGGCACAAATCTGTGTCTGAAATCATTTTTGTGGGAAATTATCCATATGCGGAAAATCTATGTCCAGAGTTTTCCATTTGGGGAATAATAATCTGTGCGCAATATTCACGTACGTTAGATCTAAGCACCGAAAATGTATCCATTTAAGGCAATTAGTTCAAAATAAATTGCAAGAAACGTGGTATTATTAGTGTGCATATAAAACAAATTATTAATAATAATAATGTATATTCCATATAATATTACAATATGTATAGTTTTTACATAGCTTTAATTCATTTTATAAAATAAATATTGATATACGTAAGTATTTGGTAAGTAGGTACATATTTCTACATTTTTTACTTTTAAAAAAACTCAGAAATCACTGGTTAAAATTTGTCGGGGACCTATGTCCTGATACACCCTTTATTATAGATCGTTCATTTAATGGATCATCTTTGAACGCCTGCACAGGTATTTCAAAGTGTTAATCTCAAGTGACCCGCCAGGTAAGTATGGTCCTGTGTATTATCTCAATATAATATGTATAATATGTACATTTTAACGAGGCAACACGTTCATTGGCCAAATGCATTGTACACATAGTTTGGTATTACAGATCGATGAATTGGTGAATGCAATTTGTTAGCCGTAACTTGTAATAATAAGTTGTCTATAGTTAGTGATAAAATATAACATTGGAAAAAGTACAGCGTCCTGGAGGTGATTTTTCACTAAAACAGCGATACACAAAAGTATAAATGTTATTGATTACAGGACCATATAATTTATATATAAATATAGATAAAAGATGGATAGATAGTTATTAATAAATATTTTATTTTAATTACAAGAATACTGTGTATAAATATTTTTTAAAACCTCTCTTATGCAGGGTGTCCGGTAAGTGGTGAATAATCTTTAAACTGTGGATGGGAGAAGGAAACCCCGAGGTCGTTTCGAAAATTGAATATCATGTTTAGTAAAAGTCTCACAGTTTTCGAGTTATTGAACTTTTTAGAAATTTTCAAAAATTAACATTCTCGCTCACTCTCTTCGGTGCCATGGTCACAAATGAAGGAATTTTGTCAGTCTGTGTTTTTAGTATTATTGTTGAATAGTAGTGCTATTAGAAATACATTACTATTATAGCGTTACTGTTGTTGTTTTTTTAAAGAAACATCTTAAACATTAAATTAGTGTGATCAATTTTTCTAGTTCAGGTTCACGTGCTATATTTTTTTTATATAGGTCCTGGGTGGTCAATTGGCTAAAATAAGAAGTTGCCGGTCTCGGATATAATATATGTTACTTTATATGAATTAAATGTGAAATAAAACAATAGCGAACACTGGGATTCGTAGTCGCGGGCCTTACTCCTCGACCACGGAGGCATTCAAAAACAAAAAATATATATTATTGAAATTACAGTAAAAAACTTTAAAAATCAAGTAAGATTTAATAGGTGGCATTCCATCCACTCGCCCTGGCCTCGAGGCTTAGATTCCTTTCATTATACTTAAAGAACAACTTCTTAAAATATTTTTCCTCGCGGTATACGGTTTTCCCTTCCAGAACAACACATTAAAATATTTACACCTTAAAATATTCGCCTTTTAAATTGGCGATGTACTGGGGAGGATCGTGGTTGTGTCCATTCCTAATAGACTTGATATTGTGGTTCACAACCAAAGCTGTCGACAGACAACGCAGGGAGTCATAGGAAGAACAGCGCCATCTGTGTCCCCCGGAAGAAGCCTGAGTTTTGCGGTATGTGTAGTTGTTGATCATCAATAAGGTTTTTTTCTGGGTTGTCATAATGAATTTAGCTGAAAAATTGTAAGCAGTTAGTAGAATTAAATAAATAAAAATATGTTAATAAGGACTTTTATAAAAGCTGTATTATTTGCGTTGATCTTATCGACCAATATGACAATAGATACTTCGGTCACAAATCGAACGACCTCACAGCTATCATAAAGGTATAATGATAATAAGTTAAGTTAAATGTTTGAGAATTATTTTGTATATACCACAATTTAATAAATATTCCCTCATCGGGATACAAACTATACTAAACATAATATATTATTAGTATACTCTGTACCCTGATGATGGAACCATTGGTTTCGAAACATGTTGATATTTACTTATTAGTAGTTTATACAAAATATTCTAAATCATTTAATTGAAAATGATGTCACAAAGTGATTTTTTATCGATTTGGATAGCTGCCGTAGAACAAAGGTCTTCGACTTGTCAAATGGTATTCGGTTAGAATCCAAAAAAAAATTTCTTCCAATTGAAAAAATACACATTTAAAACATGTAAATGTACGTTAAAAAATAATTAACTTTTTAATTATTGTAGAAAATAATATTAACATAACCCAAATGAAACAAGAAAAGGGAAGAAAAAAAAACGACAGAAAATAAAAAGATTTCAGTCGCATCTGGGACTCGAACCCAGGAACTCTGCATATCCGCCGAAACCGCTTAACCAACTTAGCTAATGCGACCAGTTCAATTTATGTCATCTTCATCGATATCATATCTCAAATTCAAGATTTGTAAATATTATTCTCCATTTTTAATTTTAAAAAATAGAGAATAAAAAAAAATTATTTCTCAAATGACTGTTTTAAAAATTTATTTAAATATTAAAATGAGGTTTTTAAATCTCATTAAAAAGAATTAATAATTAAAAATTGAATAATTTACTTTATTTTAAAGGATATTGGTTTTGATATTGAGATTACAATGCACACCAATCTTCCTGGTAAACTGCCAAATATACTGTGGCACAAAAGGTGTGAGATTTTTTGTAATTATTATGGAATTGAATTGAGTGTGTCCGTATATTCTATCAACAATTATATGTCTATAATCACCTGTCGCTATCGGATGCTGAAGTTGGTCAGTTCTGGTTACGTTTTTCCTTTTAACATAGTAAGGATGTATGGATGAGGGTAACAAAATAAATAAAAACAAGCATTAGGTGCGCACCCATTACCAAATGGTATATTTTTATATAATATAGCATAGTATACGTAATCTAAAAAATTGTGTATTTTTAAACAATATAACATAATGTATGTAATGTATAAAATGGTGTATTTTTAAACAATATAAGATAATATATGTAATGTATAAAATGGTGTATTTTTAAACAATATAAGATAATATATGTAATGTATAAAATGGTGTATTTTTAAACAATATAAGATAATGTATGTAATGTATAAAATAGTGTATTTTTAAACAATATAAGATAATGTATGTAATGTATAAAATGGTGTATTTTTAAACATTAAAAGATAATGTATAAAATGGTGTATTTTTAAACAATATAAGATAATGTATGTAATGTATAAAATAGTGTATTTTTAAACAATATAAGATAATGTATGTAATGTATAAAATGGTGTATTTTTAAACATTAAAAGATAATGTATGTAATGTATAAAATGGTGTATTTTTAAACAATATAAGATAAGGTATGTAATGTAAAAAAAATTGTGTATTTTTAAATAACAAAATCAATATTGTCAACTGTCTCAGTAAACCTATTTTATTCACGTTTCAATATTCTCAAATATTACACATTCAACAATCAACATTCTACTAATATAATTACAACCTACACATTATTTATAAAAATAAAAACTTTTGTCAAATAAAATAAAATATTCTTAAGGGCATCCGAGATATGATTATAACGCTACGCGCTCACAGAATGGGTCAATTTAAATCTATATATATATATAAATTAATGTAAGTTTGTTTGTTTGTCGTCGATGTTCTCGAAAATTACTCTACGGTTTGGCTGAAAATAGCACAGTTTGATTTTATTAGTGCCGGGGAGGTTTAGAAGTTTGAATGAAATCCAATATGTAAAACTGTTGCTATAAGGTTTTAAAATTAGTATGAAAAACATTGAACCCGCCATGTTTTATTTAGGTTAGCCATAGATATAACACTCTGGTTAGCCACAGATTGCGAGTAGGTACCTACTTAAGAACTTTATGATTTAGATATATTTTGAAAAAATAAACGTTTGTAATGAAACAAAATATTCAAATGAATGTTTCTTTATTAGGAGATACTTTCACTGTCTAATCAATTATGGCACCCTAATGACGAGCAAGAATTCACAACTTCATAACTTTATTAAAAAAAAAAATCCCGAGCAAGGCCGGGTACACATCAGCTAGTATTTTATAACACTTTTATCATGTAATGCTTTTAAATATTGAGATAAATTATTTGTTGGGGAGTGTACTCGTATATACGGAATACGAAATGGAATAAATTGTTATTGTAGGTTTAAAACTGAATTCCTTCAATAAACTTACAAAAATACAATATTTTATTGTAACGTAACACATGCACTAAAAAGGTTTTTATCTAAAATATTAAAATGAACGCCACCTGTAGTACAGGGTTATAATCATGTTTCAAATTCCCTTAATATAACCTTCGAACTTATTGATAGATACTTAATATATAATATAACTCTGAAAACTTAATTAACAATTCAACACTTTGTGTTGTACGTAGGAAAGTTAGGCACAACACCTTGGGCCTAAGTCTGTATCTTTTGCTTCAGCTAACCCAAGTTAAATCGGCCATAAAAATAACACATTTGCACAGTTTTCATAAACGCAGCGTCATCTCTTGCATTTGCGTTACGGATTTGTCTCTTAAGGGGAACGGCTGCGGTGCCTGTTTCATACAAAACTGAATTTTGGATTGGAGGCCAAAATACCCATCCAAACGGAATTATCTACTTTTTTTTAATTAAAGGTTTTGTAAATATCTAGTACGGATGAGAAGTATTTTGTTTGTTGTTGTAAATGCGTTGTTTATGGCCTATTTAACTTGCGTTATCTAACGCAAAAGATACAGACGTGTTGTACGTTTACTGTACTTTTGATTTTAAAACATAAGTGAAAACTTTTGTTTATTTTTGTACATCATTTTATTGTAGGCCAAGCCAACATGTTTTAGGGACAATCTTCTCTTCTGCATGGCTAACAACTTTTTGGCTACATAACTTGGCAAATATGAATCAGAGATTTTGGTCAAATAAAATATATTTCAATGTCCACAACGATTTCCTTTTACAGTTAAACTCTAATGTATCCCCTACTTCACCTTACATATCTCTGTCCCTAGTGTTGGATCTCTGCCATGAACTTGATATAATTACAGTAAATATCATCTACATATTATGTAAAATAAATACATACTTATAAAATATGTATTTATTTTTTGCCCTGGCCTCCTAGGGCAAGCATATCGATAAATATTTTATCGATAATCTCGGTAACTTGTCGTTCACCAACACGACAGCAAATCGCTAATGAACAAATATCAGTTCAAGTCGACTAAATTAATTAGGTATATTTAATCGGCGTGAACTGTTTGATCATTGGTGAAATGCAATCGTGCTCGGGAACTATGACAATTTACTGACATTATCGATAAAAATTTTGAGAGAATTGCGAAAACGAGCGGTTATGTAAAAAAATATAACGTTTAATAAAGAGGTGTTCGCAAAATAATGACAGTTTAAAACACAATAAAACTTTTTCAAATAGGTGGTTATTTATGTAATTGATTTTTACCGTGCATATAGAAAAAATTATAAATTATTACAAAATATTCTTAACCCTTCCTTGCCGGTGCTGTCACATGATTTGACATGTCTATAATTATTTAAATATACTAAACACAGAGTTCACATTTTAGTTGTTCCTCAGCAATACATTTATGTACTGGATAAAATAATTAAACTATATCTAGTATTTCATATATAGTATTTACCGGAAGCACTGAAAATAAGGTTTTGCCGAAAAGCAGGGAAAAATTACTTAATGTATAAGTATGTCTGGGTGCGTCGATAACTTGCCGAGTGGTGCGGAAGTGAGAGAGAGATGTACGGGGATTCGCTCACCGTGCCACGATGCGCGGTCGACAATAGTAGTCGGCGGTCTGCCGGGTGTAATGGATGTATCCTGGGTTTTATGCGTGGCCAATATTTTTCTCCGTTTTCAGGAATTATGCATAATACTTTACTTACGTATTTTACTTAGTAATGAATGTAAGCTATTCATTTTTATTCAACTTAAAAACGAGATTTTTTTAATGTGTACCCTGTACACTGAGTGTACAGCACCGGAGCTTGGGGGATTGTCTAGCACCGTAAGGGGAGGGTTTCAAGTTAACAAAGCGATAAAAATAGTAACATTTTTATAATTTATGGTTAATCGCCATCTTTTCTGTATTCCGGTGGTTCATGGTTGTGCTCGTTTTTCGTGTTGACGATACGATGATTATTTATGATGACTTTCGCCGTGCAACGGAGGGTGTAATACGAAGAGCATCGCCACTGGTAACCCTTCTTCATCAGCTTGTCCTTGTGAAATGTGAACCCCTTTACCATCAGCAGCTGCCTGTTCTTTGATAGGTTTATGTATTTTACTGGAAAGGATAAAGTTCGGGTCATTGTGAGCAGGGATCGAAATAATCAAATTCTATAAATTACAGTAAATGTACTTAAATACAAACTATTTATAATAACCACAAAAGACTTTGATATGATATGCACGACACCAGTGCGACTAGGCACTATTAATACTGGAGAATGTTGTGGTTGTAAGGGACAGAAAGGAGAAGAGATAGAGAATGGTTAAAGAAACCTAGATCTGTTTAAAAGAGGCTGCAGACTTTAACAAGATGTTAAGCGCTTTTTAGTCGCAAAACGGCGCTCAGATCTAACTGGTCACTAAACATCAGTGGTGTGCATTGCTCTATGACTCTATTCTCACTCTATTAAGTGAAAACCTATTATTGGTTCATTTTTTAAATATATTTTATAAATGTAATTATTGCTGTAAACTGTTGGTTTTCCAAATAAAATAAAATAAAATGACTAAGGGTAGGATGTATGTAGTTTTCCAAGTTCGGTTATAAATTATGGATTGAATATTTTTACTATGTTTCAGTGATTGTTATGGCTTATGACCAACTGAATAAATGAACGTACAGGTTCCTTACAAAGAATTCATGAAAAAAATGTTTTTATCACAAATTTGTCGGATTTTAATTTTTTTTTCTATAATTTCTTCTTACAGTTATTTTTTATTATGAACTGCACGCCACTGCTAAACATAGGTCAGTATTACTTGAATAAATTTATTCAAGCAATGTTTCAATTGTGAAGAGATATTTTACTATATGCGAAATAATAAATTATTATTGTTAAGGGAAGAGGGATGTCGGAGAGGAATTATTTATTATTTAGAAATATTTATAGTATTATTACGCAATACGACAAACATAATGTTTTTAAATAGAAAAATATTTATTAGATATTTTATAAATTTACATAGGCTTAGCATTTATCAAAATCTAATCAGAAATATTACTTTTTCTGACCGTCCTATTGTATATTTTACAAAATATTTAAAATGTGAATATGATTTTTTAAGTGGATAAAAATATTTTTAATCCTTTCTCGTCACGTTTTTGTAAATAAATTTAACCAAAAATTTGTAATCCGCATCAAAAAAAAAAACATTAAAGTTATGAAAAAAATAAAGTACACACTGTTATTTTTAATTTAACTTATCGGCATGTTAAAGAAAAACCTTCACAGCATTTTTTAGGGATATTCAACTTTTTAAATGTTTTTGTAAAACATGGGTAGAACGGTCAGAAATGTGTAATATTTCTGATATTATTTTGATAATGCTAAGCCCAAGCAAATAAAAAAAAACGTAATTAATATTTTTCTCTATAAAAACACCATGTTTATCGTATGGCAAAATAATATTATCATTATTTTGAATTGATAAATAATAACTCTCCGACGTCCCTCTCCCCCTTAATATTTTAAATTCGCATTTCAGTTAAGTGTTCCCATATCTAAGACCTTATCGATTAGGTACTCGATAACCATTGTTGAAGTATCGCTATACGAGTACATACTTGATAACATATTTATAAATGAGATAATAAAAATATGTATCAGTTAAATTTCAGAATTTTTTACAGTTTTAGAAAAAAAACAAGTTTTCTTACAAAAAATTAAGATAATTTGGAATGCATAATCATTGCGTTTGGTAATATTCGGGAAACTTGTTTTCACAATATTTTATGCAACACTTAATTGGATATAAGATGGACCTATCTTTCACCTTTCACATTGGTTACCTGTCAAAATAAGGTAGTTTGTGGTATTCTATATTATTTAACAGTCTCCGAATACCTGTTTTCATTAAGAGGGAGAGGGACGTCGAAGAGGGATTATTTATTAATTCGAAATAATAATTATATCATTACAAAATAGGATAAACATAATGTTTTAGATAAAAAAATATCTTTAACATAAATTTTACGTTTCCCTTTATCAAAATCAAATCAGATATATTACTTTTTCTGACCGTTCTACATGTGTATTACAAAGTATTTAATGTTGAATATTCTCAAAAAATACTTTAAAGGTATTTCTTTGAAATGCCTAGAAGAAATTTAAAAAAGAGGGTGTAATTTCATTTTTTCATAAACACTAACTTTCATGTTTTTTTTAATGCGGATTATAAATAAATAAAAAATAATAAAAAAACTGGAAAATACTGGAATCATATTACATTTTTTATGCTAATACCGCACAACAATCCCAACCATTCTAACCGGAGCCAGAGAGACTATGGCATCCCCAATTGAGGTATGTTGTGAGCCACGGAGGCCGGTATAAGTCATAACTCTGAGAGTGTTAACAGTTTACTCAGAAGTCGTCAAATATCCCCTTACTTCGTATAAGGAAAACTCGGGAGGATTTTTTAAGAACGTGTTTTATTTATTTAAAAAAATATCATGCGGTCATAATAAAAATCACAAAAACTGAATTAATTTCAAAATAATAATATATAAACATAATTTATTTGAAATAATAATATCCAGGTAAAACAATCTTTTAATGTTCAATGAACAGTATTACATATCATAACTTACATTTTCACACTTTTCGTTATTAGACATTATAATTTAAATAAGTGCAATTGAATGTATTTATATATCCCCAATGAAGGTTCAGGACGAACCAAAACTAGTTATATTATATATAATAAAGTGATGTTTAACAAAATATACTTTTATGTATTTTATTTTAACTAAAACACGTGAACACCTCAGCACAGATTCTTCTAGTGAGGTGTTAACGAAACACTATAAACATCGACCAAAAATATCTAGACAGGGCGTGTGGATCTTAAAACTGACGCCTGAACCAAAATTCAGGAAAACATTTATCAAAAATAAAGTGCATTATCTCGTAGTCAAAAGTCCGCTAAAAGCATTGCTTGTTACCCTTTGTTGGTCTACATCGAGCAAATTTGTCTCCCAGCAAGTTTGCATCAACAGAGTGGCGAACTTTATCGAGCTCATTTTTCAAATACAAAATTGAGACAGTTAGAGATATTTTAGACAGGGACTACTATCGCGAAATTTATTATTGACAATTTAATCAGTTATATAAATACTTCGCTTAGGGTGAGCGTTTTCAAAAAATAACAAAAGACGAAGTGTTCAATTTATTCAAGCCGTTATTGTATGGGGTTGTATGAGCTCGTGACGTATGAATGCATTCATGTTATAACAGAAATTTTATCACAAAGTTCACGCTCAACAATGACTTTGCATACGGCGCGGTGACAGTTTTATATAAGATTGGATCTGAAGTTTCAACCTCAAACTTGTGACGCGTGATAAATGCGTGCCTTTCTGGCTTCCTATGACCAAATGACGTCATGCGATTGGGGGTTAACTTTGCGCCCTATGTTATTTTGGAGCGAGGCGCGCAAGTCCATGGAACTGTATTGGATACTTTTTTAATAAAAAATAAAAACAAATAAATAATCTATCGAGGCGAGGCAACGGAATTCAATGGGAAGTTGTGTTATGAAATTACTCACAGATGGGCCAAAATTGTCGTGCTTATTTGTATGACCAGATCTAGTACTGATATATCGATGACTATAATATGAAATAAATTATTTACATTACTCATCATTCTTACCTTACGCTCCACAATCAAAATACTACGAAATATATTTTTTCTGTATTATCCTTGCATTCTGTAAACTGAATAAAAATAATTCTTCGTAATTACACTTTTAATCAGTCGAAGCAACGCGTTTTTTATCATAAGCCTTCCCCACCCTGATATATTTTCCATCGGATCGCATCACGTAATTGGGTGGTGCGACGTGATTGTGTTGGTATCGCCAAGACATGATTATGTCATCCACAACCAGGACAGAAGCCAGGCAGCCGGTCTGGTTGTAGACTTGACACCTCCACCGGAATCCACCCCCCGAAGGTCTGGCTTTCCGGAAGGTGTAACCGGCAAACACGAGTAGTCTTTGGTCTTTGACCGTGACTATGAAATGTGCTGAAATATTAAAAAAATATATAAGGTATACATTGAGTGGTTCCTTGACAAAACAGAACATTGAAGAAAGGGAAGTGGAGGGGGGAATAAAAAACAAACAAGCCTAACCAAAACTGACCTAATCTCACCTATCATGTTCCGTGACGTCACTCTTCTGTTTAATGCGATTATCACTTTTGTTGCATATGATAAATTAAATTAAATAAAGCAATCGCTTTGATGCAAACCACGAATACATTATATTTTCACCCCAACCGGTTTCGCTTAAACCAAGCTTTGTCAGGGCAAATAAAATTTTATCTCTCTCTCTAATGTGACTTCATTACATATCCATTACAATGTTTCATATACCATTTATTTGTAATATATATCCAATATTGTCCCATATTACAAATAATACCTGTCAATTGTTGCCTCCCTCTAATATTTAGTTATTTTGTATCCTGTCTCACTTTCTTGTTTTCTGTGGCTATAATAATAACCGAAAAGTCTGCATTATTCATTAATTATTATAATTGCCCCGACGAAGATTAATCTAAACGAAACCGGTTGGCATTAAAATATAAGAAATTCGTGGTTAATAAACAAAGTGATTGTTTCTTATAAAAAAAAACAGAAAGTGATCGTTTCTCATGAAAAAAAGGTTAATTAAATACATGCGACTCTTTACTATTAACTTTGGACGGATGTCAGAAAAGAGAAACTAAAGAATTAAAAACTTGAAAACCTCAATTGTAGGTCCCACTGACGTCAGAATAAATAGACCTGCCCTTAACCAAAATCTGCTTACCATTTGGACGGCCGGAAACAAGCCATGTGCAACCAATTTGGCGCCAGAGGGTTTCGCGCATTTCTTGAAAAAACTATGTCATCATTAGTATGCTGACTGCCGTTTAGCGATCATCGGAATATTTTACGTAATAGCGCATTCCTATGCATTCAAACGGTCTAAAAATAGAAGCGGTAAATAGATTCATTACAAATATCGCATTGCATTCCACGGTGGTTGAGTGGTTACAATCCTCGGCTACGAATCCGCAGGTGGCGGGTTCAAATTCCGGCGTGTACATGTAAATTTTATTTGATTAATTTTGTAAAATAATATATAGTATATTACATGTCGATGGTTTAGAAGACAGAGCGATTTTTCTAAAATTATTTTTTATTGCATTTTAGGCTAGTTTTTGCCCGCTGCACGCACCTGTGACGGTGTAGCGGCCGCCCGCTCAAAGTGTGTTAATATTCTTCAAAATACGCCCCTTGGGCGTCAATACACTTTTTGTAGCGTTTCTTCCAGTCTTGGAAGGCACCCTGGAAGGCAGAAGATGGAACCCCTTAAGGCACTGCGTCGAAACTGTTTTCACCCCATCCAACGTCTCCAAATGGCGTCCCTTTAGGCTTCGCTTGATGCGGGAGAACAAAAAGAAGTCCAGTGGTGCTAAGTCGGGACTGTACGACGGTTGCGGCAGTGTCGCCACGCCTTGCTTAGCGAGGAACTCCTGGACGACGAGAGCTGAGTGTGAGGGGGCATTGTCGTGATGCAAAATCAAGGTGTTGGCGATCTCCTTTCGAACGCGGCGAATCCTTTCGCGCAACCGTTTCTTTGTCATGTTGCACTTCGCCGCTATTAAGCGGACACTGAGACGACGATCAGACTGTAACACTTTCCTCATTTTTGTGACGTTGTCATCAGTTTTGGAAGTTGACGGTCGTCCAACGCGTACATCGTCTTCAATTGATTCCCGGTCGTTTTGGAATTGTTTGTGTCACTCGTAAACTCTTGCCTGTGACATGGGTTCATCTCCGAAGGCTTCCCGAATCATGGCCAGGGTATCGATACCGGTTTTTTTCAGCCGAACGCAGAATTATATGGCTGCCTGCTGCTCTAGCAAATGTTGCATCTTGATTTCCGACGCAACGACAAAACACACTGTGCGCGGATCACTGTGCTAGCTCTACCGTTGCTCGGAGTGGATTGAGCAGCGGCGCGTTTGGTAACTGCCACTTCCCCCTACCATCCCCACCACGCGGCGCATCCCGCTACTCCTTCTAGCGCAGTCAGGAATTTTTTTCTCGATACTTTTGCGACATACCCTGTATAGAGACGCGAAAGCGTTCACGTGATCTTTTACCGTGGTGAGTAAATTAAAAAAAAAAACAATTGTTAAAGGGTCAAAATACAAACTTATATAAAATATTTGTTATCATTGAATATAACATTAACAACTCTAGAATGAAACATGAAACCGGAAAGAAATAAAATAAAAAAGTTAACGGTAGCAGCTGGAACTCGAACCCAAGACATCATAGTCTATCCGAGACCTTGCGCTCTATCCACTGAACCACGGCTACCCCAATCCGTCCCGTCCCTTATCGGTATCATACTTCGATTTCTAAGAACTGTCAATATCATCTTCAATTAATTAATTCCCATATATTTTCGGCTGCTACCCTTTTATCATAACTACAAGTTCCTACACGAATTTATTTGCAATAGCGTCTCGAATATACCTATCCGATTTTTATTTATATGGGACATCTGTTGACTTTTTTCTACAAGTCTAGGATTAATATTAAATTATTTTTTTGGAAGGAAGTTTATAAGCTACAATAAGATTTTTTTTTTTAATATTTAGTTTTTGTGAACAATCCGAACCTTTTTCGCGAGATTGGGATTTATACTTACGGCTAGGGACGTATAAATGAAGCGAGGATTTCGCGCACCGTTGTAAAAATGACATCTTGTTCGTAAGCAGATTTCATTTCGAAGACTAAAATACTAGTACTGTAATGTGAGTTGTCTGCAGACTGACATGAGCACGGATTCATTTATTCGAAAATCACGGAAAGGGATACGCCCACGCTCACCCCCCGCCCCGCTCATGTCAGTTTGTTCCCCTCACCCGTAAGAAGAGCTCTGTATATTCATTACTCTGTGGTAGGTCCCAAAGACTGCGATGGACAATGCATATAGCGCAGTTTTGCGATAGTTAACTTCAAGTGAAAATGTAATTGTCCTTTTTAAATAAAAAAATGTGCGTTTTATACTAAATAACCTAACCCAATAAAATAATGAGAAAATGACATATATTCCAGATGCATGCGAATTAAAACTATAACTTTACAAAATATTAATTAAGCAAAAGTACCCAAATAAAGGTTATAAATCTAGGAGATGGAAAGTAACTTGCAAAACAAATCACATAAAAAATCTTGACCCAATGGGCATCCTTGAGGTATGCCGAGGAAGATTTGGATAGACTGCGTGGAAGAAGATTGAAGCAGAATGTGAAGGTCTGAGGACTGGATACAAATTACTGAGGACCACATCTGGTGGAGAACTTTTGAGGAAGAGGCTAACTCCTACCTTTGGACGTAAAACATGATGATGATGAAGAACACGAGCAATACTTTTATACCGCAGTATGTCAATTGCTTCAGAAATATTTGTTATATTATATTTATCTGATTTCAAGAATTCTCGTCAAAATAATTTTTGCATTACCCAAACATATGAATGGCATTCAGACTGGCAGACATGATATTGCATATTTTGATTAGTTAGCTACAGGACTAATTTTATATCAATATATACACTAGATCAACGGGTTAATCTTTTTGGTAATTCGATTTTTACGACGATTTTTTTTTTTTCGACGATTTTTTTTTCATACTTTTAATGACTTTATATAACTTTTCAAAAGTATGGCGACTTATCACTGTGCCGAATTGTCGGACGCACTTTCTTGTCAAAGTCATTTATTTAACCCTTGATATGGCAACTTTTTTGGAGAGATATAAATGCTAATTTTAATTTTTTTATGTAGTCTATTCATTTTCATGAAGCATTTTTTTTCTTTTGGTATTGTACAATTTCTTCGAAAAATTCAATTTTCAAGCGTTCAGTTAACATTTACGTAAACTCTTTTAGGCGATCTCAGAATTTATTCACATAATAAAAATATAGGTTTTCATACAAGAAAAAAATTACATTTTTAATTTATTCATATACGAATAATACTTTATACAAGACAATCAAAATAATGCGATTTTTCTCAAGAATTTATTGCACAGGGGCAAAGATGTTGAAAAAAATTACATTTTTAATTTATTCATATACGAATAATACTTTATACAAGACAATCAAAATAATGAACACTTTTAAGGACACGGCTTTTTCTGGCAACCAGATACATTGTACGGCATAAAACACAGTATGCACAGGGCTACCTTGCAAGTGTTGCAGGCCACTGTGCTTCGTTCCACGCGTAGTGAAGTACTACAATAACGGCATCGTCGAATTGTACATTTTTCGGGAAAATGATTTGCATTGTCTGATAATGTAATCGGAGGTCGACCAATCCTTTTTTGCGAAGTAAAAGATTCTGTAAATTAATCAGTCGACTTATTTCTAAAGTCAAGAAGTGACCTAAGTTTTTTTTCATTACCCAATTGTTTCCCTGTAAAATATATACATGAATTAACGACAGCAGATTCAATATTCGAAATGAATTAATATTTGTAAATTTATTTCATAATTTGTTCAGTCATCGTGGCACATTGACACTGCCATGAGCTAAAACTTGAAATGTGGAACTGTTTCGTAATCAGTAATTCCGCATTAGTGATTATAGATACTAATTACATATGGGAATTTTTTTTCTTCATTAGATCTGTAACTATTTTGTGGCGTCAATATTAAGAGGAACGGCTGCGCGGCCTGTTTCATACAAAACTTAATTTTGGATTTGAGGCCAAAATACTCACCTATAGCTAATGATCTTTTTTTCATCAAAAAGTATAGTAAATGTCTAGTACGGATTAGAAGTAATTTATTTATTTTTGTTTCACATTATGAAATATAGGCCATTAAAGGAAATGATTTTTCATGATTTTAGGGGCAACTTTAACAATAATTTGGGGCCTAACGATGATGTAAAAAAAGTTTTACCCCGTCTGCTTTGAAAATACAATGAAATGTAAAATAAAATATTTTAAAAATATATTAAAATAAGCATTATGGTGGAATTTAAATTAAATTAAAAACGACCAGTTGGAACACAAATTTGGCGAACATAATTTAAAATGTCGACCCGAAAAAAGTTTTTTTTTTTTAAATGTTATTTTTATATTTTTATTTACATATCAAATATATCAATTTTAAAAAAATGTATAATAAACCCGCAAATAAATTTCTAAATTGCCTCTAAAATTATTTAAAAAATAATTTCATGGCCTATATACTTCATAATTTAAAACAAACATAAATAAAATATTAATTAATTGATAAACTAAAGTTTTTAAGACAAGATTTTTGTGCATAGCGCAAAGGGTAACAATTATTTTTATAAACAATAATTATTAGCCTGAAACACTCATCCAAATTGGTGCGCTATGCACAAAAATCTTGTCTTAAAAACTTTAGTTTATCAATTAATAAATATTTGACAAGTCAAAACATTTTTCACCAATAAAATGAAGACATAATTTGTCTCGACGCCACCTAGTGAGGGATTTAGCCGTTACAAGCCTTCCTCATACCAATAAAGTTGGTTGTTTACAGGTGAAATATAATAAAAAACCGTAATTATTGAATGAAACACTAGTATATATTGATTAACTTGGCGGGTTTGCGATAAGCCGACGTAGCTCAATGGTAGAGCATCTGACCGGATATTAGAAGGGTGTGAGTTCGAGTCCTGCCGGCGACATTTATCTTTGCTCGGAAGGTTTTTTCAATTTGGATGAGTGTTTCAGGCTAATAATTATTGTTTATAAAAATAATTGTTACCCTTTGCGCTATGCACAAAAATCTTGTCTTAAAAACTTTAGTTTATCAATTAATAAATATTTGACAAGTCAAAACATTTTTCACCAATAAAATGAAGACATAATTTGTCTCGACGCCACCTAGTGAGGGATTTAGCCGTTACAAGCCTTCCTCATACCAATAAAGTTGGTTGTTTACAGGTGAAATATAATAAAAAACCGTAATTATTGAATGAAACACTAGTATATATTGATTAACTTGGCGGGTTTGCGATAAGCCGACGTAGCTCAATGGTAGAGCATCTGACCGGATATTAGAAGGGTGTGGGTTCGAGTCCTGCCGGCGACATTTATCTTTGCTCGGAAGGTTTTTTCAATTTGGATGAGTGTTTCAGGCTAATAATTATTGTTTATAAAAATAAATAAAATACTTCTCATCCGTACTAGATATTTACTAAAATTTTAATTTAAAAAAATATATCATTCAGTTTGGAAGGGTATTTTGGCATCAATTCCAAAATTAGGTTATGTATGAAACAGGCAGAGCAGCCGTTCCTGTTAATGAAATTAATAAGAATTATTTCGTTAACACAACTGCTTAAAACATATTAACATGTTTTGAAAGCTAAGCTTTCTTCATCAGGAAACACAATATACCAAAAAATAATGACAAGTATAGATAAAGATAGAAAAATAATAATGTAAGAATAGAGAAATTACAAACATAAACAAAAATTAACAATAAGTGATGAAAGTAGGAGTAATTGATTAAAAATGTAAAAATTATTGAAAAATAAAAAATATATTATAAAATATTAAATGAAAAATTTATATTCACTGCACAGTACACACGTCACTCGGTAATTACTCAATTTACTTATCACAAATAAAACATTACAAGGAAACATATCGACTGTGTTTAGGCGAAAGATGTTATTCCACACTTTTTGGCAACCAAAAATAAGCCAAGTTGTTTGAACATCCGTGACATGAATAGCATAACCGTTATGCTTACAAGGCCTAAGATTCCTTCCCAGAGGATGTGGAATAGCGCCTTTCACCCAAAACACAGAAAATTGTTTATCACTGTAACGATATTTTGTTTCTAGAATAAAAATAAAATTACATAAAGATTCAATTTTATTTATTTTTTAATGCTTATATTTATTTATCAGATGGTAAACTAAATACATAAAGAAAAGGGAAAACCCAAGCTAGAGTAGTTTGGTTATGATAAACACAGTTTTGGCAGTAAATTATAAGAAATTGTCCGCGAGAAGAGCATCGGCCAAATTTGGAATTCCAAGGACGTGTGTTCTATGTCTGCTGAAAATAAATACCTATTGGGAGTGATCCACTTTAAACCAATATTCTCCAAAGATAATGAAACAGAATGTATTATGTCTTGTTACGCATGGTCCACTGTATATCCCAGCTACGGGGCACAGAGGACACTTTTGAATTTTTATTTTTGTAAATTCAATAAATCCAGTACCGATGTGAACTAGAACCCTTAAAATATGAATTGAAGAAATTAAATACATTTTGTATGAGAAATAACGGTTGTATCATAGCTAGAACGTTAAGGTGTCCCGTACCCCACCCTCCCCTATACACAACAGAAAAATTGACTAGAAGTTCGACTGGCCAATATTGGATAATTTAGTTAAAAAAAGTTTACTTTTTATTTACTTAAAAAACCTAGGTTTAAAATAAATTATAATATAATTATTATATTATAAGAAACATAATTAATACAAAACAGATTTCTGATGAATTGTGTTACTTTTTAAAAATTATATTATCAATCCTTTCTAATCCAAAAGTAAGAATACCGGTACACTAGTACCTACCTAATAGATTTTAACTTTAGGCAAAAATGCACTTTACTAACACGGTTGGCACCATTGGATGGCATCACAATATGGCAACCTTGAAGTAACAATATAATTAGAATAGCAATATTGCCGTAACAGTCAAGGCCATGTAAAAAAACGCAGGATTTTGAGGCTTATATATCAATTAAAAAACGTAGTAGTGACAAAACGAAGTTTTTCCAAAGTCGTACCGGTCTTATTCTTCATTGCAGAGTCCTGGGACCCAGATAGATCGATGCAGGAAAAAAACCGTAGAATTGCTTTCCTGCGACGAACATATATATATATATATACTATACACAAACTAGATCCTTTCCCTTTCCCTTCCCCTCCCTCCCATTATCTTAACCTTAACTAACTAGGCTAACCTTGTAACTTTTCTTCTCTTTTTTTTTAACTGAATAATTTAAATACTTAAGTGAAAACCTATTATTGGTTCATTTTTTAAATATATTTGATAAATGTAATTATTGCTGTAAACTGCTGGTTTTCCAAATAAAATAAAATAAATAAAAATATATATAGAGGTATATTTTTACTCTATGTTAATTTCGACGATTAGTGGCTAAAAAGCAAAAATGCGAAAGTGGGCGGTAGTTTTATGCTATTAATTAAAACGTAAAAAGGTAGATACATATTTTAAAATGCATGGTGCTTTGTGATGCTGTTTGTTAATATTTTTACAGTAGGTACATATAAGTAATTAATTGACAAAATGTTAATAATTAAAACACGCCAGAATATGTTGAATAGTTTATTAGTTTTTTTAAGCACGATATTGGAATGTACATATTTACACATTTTTACAATAATTTTATCCCAATTCAAACACATAAAATAAATAAAAATTAGATCATAAATAATTGTAACCGGATAAAACAAAACAGTGACAAAAAAGAATATGATTAAATAATAGGTTAGGTTTGTTGTTTCTTTGCTCTTTTTCCTCACTTCATTATTTTTGTAATATTTTTGTTTGTGACAGAAGCAATAGAAAATTCACATGCCCATATGATTCAGCCAATGTACAGCAAAAACAATTTCTTAAACGTGAAAACTTCTTATGCGGGGGAACCTTCCAAGGGAGTTTTATTGTAAAGTTATTTATACTTAATATACTGTCCTTCACTGCTGATTAAGAACCTGGGAGGTGTATGATTGTGGTGATTCCTGAAAGACAAGATGACGTCCTCCTTCACGAGGATAGAGGCCATACAGTGGAGGGCGTCGTAGGAAGAGCAGTGCCACCTCGCCCCGCCCCCGCAGGGCCTCCCCTTTCGGTAGGTGTACTCCCCTTTCATAAGGAGGATCTTCTTTCCAACCCTGATGTACTTGGCTGAAATTGAAGAACAATTAAAATCACTCAATTTTTTTAAAAATATTATCATAATTTTGTCTTAGACCTATATTATATGAGGCGGTTAAAACCATAGATAATAGACACAAGGGAGATTGGTCATTAATCATTATTAGTATTGAAACCGCGCAAACAAATGTGTCGCCGACATCGTTCACCAATACTAATGTTAATAGCATCTACGCGCAGAAGCGCCTCACCTTGGTTTCTACCAAGGTGAAGCTCTGCCTCTTTGACAGTCCGTGCAGTTTGGTCGTGGGTTATCAACAGTCGGCACCCTTCTGTGCCTTTTCTTCCAACGTTTCTTTTATCTATGGATGTAACACGTAAAAAGTGGAACTGAGAGTTTTTGAATTTTTATTTTTATTTAAAAAAAATGAAACGCATACTTAGTATTAGAGCAGAAGTGGCGCAACAAACAAACACCTGGAACTGAGATAATCGCATTTAACCTTTTGGCCTCAGACATTTCTGAGTAGTAAGAACATACCAAAAGTTACATAGCTTGAGAACAAAAACTTTTTTTTTTAAATAAGGTATATTTCAAACAACAATTATAAATCAAAAATACAAAACGGACGCTAAATTATTTTGTTACTTAAATGATCTCACTACATGTACTAATTAACCAACCATATTCTTTTTAGACATTATTTGATACTTTATTTATTCAACAAAGTTTGCACTGACGGTCAAAAATCAGATAGGGATAAAGGGTTATTCAAAATGACGGACTCAACTTCGCACATTCACCTGATACACGCGGTCGGTCCGGACTTTTTCCTTTACAGAGACACCCAGTTTGCTCAAATTGGTGATACCAATGACAAATGCTCTTCTAGTTGGAGGTTCAATGTTAAAATGGAAACGAAAGGTACGCTACACTACATTTGCCGACTCAGTTTTAGAACACAAAAGACCTTGTGCTGCATAGATCCATTTTACTCACAACTGACACGAAATGTCTGCTTGGCGGCGCGAACACTTCAGCGGTTATTTGCGCAACTATGAGCGATCTATCGGTGGGATTCGAAACTTTCGGACCTTCTGTTTCAATTGGTATGTAGATCATCAGCAAATAGCGCATAATTCAGGAGATATAGCGGTATGAAATTGAGTCCATCATTTTGAATAACCCTGTACATACATAGTTGGATGGAAATTGAAGTTGAAAGACTCGGAAAACATATTTTTGGAACCTAAATAATGACACATGGTTGTTGAGAACTTCTGAAATTACATTATTGTCATAAATAAGATCTGGTGCAAAGTATTTCCCGTTAATTTTTTTTTCTTGAGAACAATGTAATTTAATTAGTAACTGCTACACTGTCGTAGTAAATAAAAACACACCGTGAAATGGAAGTCATTTTCCAGAATGAAGGGTCAAGTTTTGTTTAACCTTTTAGCATATTTATAATAGGGCTAATGCACTATTTATTTGCCAAAACATTTGTAGACACTTATTCTATATTATTATTACAATAGAGTTTATAATAAATACTAATATCTGTTGAAAATATGCGTTTTACGTTTTAACTGTGTTTTTACTTACGAGTGGTGAAATTTTATCACGTAATTGCGGTAAGTAAAAAGACAGTACAATAATTTACCGTGTTTATAAATTAAATTTAATATTTACCTCTTTGCATCTGTATTTTACGTATAAAACAGGTTTTAGAAATGTAGAAACACGACAAATGCAATGAAAAAACTACACTCAAAGGTCAAAAATCTAGGATATCATAACGCGGCCATAAAGTGAAAGACAGTGCGGTGGGAGAATATATTTCAAGATGGTAAATAAAAACACAATATGTTCGTAAATTGAGGTATAAACGCAGTAACTTCAACGTATGAACTTTGTTTTTACTTACAAAAATGATGCGTTTTTACTTACCAACAGCGATGTAATTGCGATTACATCAAAAACAGCACCATCTTTTTAAATGCAAAAACGAATATATGTATATTAAATAACGTTTTATATAAACCACAAGTAATTCGATACTTTATAACTTCCCATATTCAACTCATTTTTGCTAATTTTGTTAATTACCACGTTTTGTGTTTTTACTTACCACGACAGTACAGGAGACTAAACCGGTCGAATTGCTGAACATTTTTTTCCACGTTTATCAATAGGTGGCGTAGTTTGAATACCACCACTTTTAGTCTTCAACACCCGCGAGATTCTCCCATTAGAGACTCTCAGTGTCTTCTGAAAGAACATACTGCACACTTGAACATCATTTCCATTGCAGTTCAAGTAATATAATCTTGTGTTTTCTCTTCGGGAAAATTGATTCGCAGTATATTTTCGTGATTTCGCGACGACTTTCACTAGATTCCAAATCATTGCGTTTTGTAAGTCAAAATTAGCCAAATTATAAAACGCATCGAATAAGTTACGGCGTTCGGCCGATGAAAAAAATTGGTGGCACTTTTTAGGACATGTACAGTCATCCAAATAATATGTCTTTTGGGGGATCGCTTTACCTTTCTCAGTAGTGTAGGCTTTGCCCGTGTTGCGACATATTTTACTTAGGCTTTGTTTATAATAACTTTCTCTCGATTTATTGACGGTATTGTCGGCATCTTCGTGCGATGTAATCCAACAAAGTTCTGGGCGCGGTGTCATAGCATTACTTGTAACTGCTGAAGAAAACATAGTTATAATTAACATTTTGTGGATGAATTGTAATTTTTTTAAAACCATGTAATCTCATCTCATTATACCCAATAAGGAACTCCAGTGCAATATTTATTTATCAATGTTGTCCTTCTAATGTAAATACCAGTATAAATTATAATTTTTTTGGGTCTGTTTTCAATGCTCGCTAAGACGCACAGAATCTATGGCGGATTGGGTGTAAAGTCAAAGATGTCAAAGTCAAAGATGTATGTAAAGAGATATTGAGAAAGACTCAAAAAACGCATTAATTTCGTTTACAGTTATATTATCTACCCAGCTACTAAAAATGGACCGTGCCGAAAGTGTCATGCTTCTAATTCTTTCGGTTGCATAGTTATTTGTCTCTCTGACTATGTCGATTCCTAAAAATTCAGTAATTTTTTTTTAAACTGATTACGTTGGGATTCTACACATTCTGATGAAACTTGCGGTACGATTACTTTGAATTACAGTGAACTGAAGACTATAGTTTTGTTGTCATTTCCACTAATAACTCCCCACTCACACCAGTTAGCTTTGGCTTCATAGGAGGTTGTATTCCACTGTCACCAAACGCAGTTGGTTTAAATTCAGTATTATTGTCACTCTCCGATGCATAATTAAGTTCCTGCGGATTTATAAAAATTATCGTGGCTGTCACTCGAATAAATAATTTTGCATTTTTAACTGATTCGCGAAATCACTATTTCACTATTATCACTGTCGTGTCTTGGTCACAATAATGACCAAATTCGTCATCACTACTTTCCAGTTGGAGCGCCGAGTTCCGCCGATCTAATACTTCCTTAGTGTGCCGAGGGTAAATTTGCGCTCGGCCCGCCTCAGTCTTATTTTATATTGAACAACAATTATAGAGCTTAAAGTGGCACAAATTAAATTTATAATTTTCCAAAACAAAAAAGACATACATTTAATAAAATAAAATCGACACATAAAAACTTTCATTAAAAAACCAGAATGTATCTACTCGCGTGACGTCAGAAGCCGCCGATCCAATGATGCCAACAAAAAGAGCGTTTTGATTTGTTGGTGTTTAATTCATTGCGATATAACGATTTATTAATTCTACGTTTAGTTATATATTCAGAATCAGAGTTTATTAATCTATATAACCCATTTTTTAAGCCAAAATATTTTTCACTGGAGTTCCTTATCGTGTTATAAACTGTGTAAATGATAGCGTCTTTCACTAAACCACTAAACAGAATTTTTCTAGAAGTGTGATCTTAACCGATTGAAAGAAAACTGTTGTCGCTAATTTACATAAGACCTTCGACTCCTAGGTCCCAGACTGGCATCACCTGTTAAAGAAAGAGTTTCGACATTCGAAAATGATCAATCAATTTCGCCAGATGGATGGAAAAATTGAACTTACTTTGAACACACAGACACGCCCATAACGCACTTCCACCGGTTTATCTCTTCTGTCCGTTATAGCCCATTGAGGAAACTATGGAATTTTTTATTATTTATAAGTGGGTACTGGAAATATATAAAAATAAAAATTACTTTTAGAATCAGCTTTAATGGGAATGCATTCGCAAGGCACGTCTTCATATTCAACACCAGACAAAATTTCTTTCTTCACTTGACATCCTACGAAAATAAAACAATAAGTAGCTATTCATATTTAAAAACATCAACAAGCAACCATAAATACAACATTTGGACAAAAAATCGTCTTACACTGTACTAAACTCTGCAACAAAATCCCAGACTCCTTCAAAAATCACAACATTAATACATTTAAAACTCAAATAAAACTCCGGATACGTTACATAGGCAGATCTGAAATAGAAAAGATATTAACACCAAATACAGACTGACAAAGAAACCACTAAACTGCACTTAAAATACCTCATATTATAATTCTTTCGGCAATTTCATAAAATTCAAATAACTTAATTTAATAAATTAATAAGAATTACTTTGTTTAAACCACTGTTTTAATATATAAATATTTACATGTTTCAGAAGCAAAGCTCCCCTCATCAGGATAAAAAATTTACTAAAAATAATGACAAGTATTGACAAATAATAAGCAAATAGAACAAATTACAAACATGAACAAAAAGTAACCAATATCATAAGTGATGAAAGTAGGTAAGTAATTAATTAAAAATGTAAAAATATTTGAAAAAAAAAAATTAAAACAAAAAAATAATACATTTCTATTAGAAATTTAAAAAATAAATTATTTTTACAATTAATATAAATAAAAATAAAATTGTAAGGCATAAAAAATAAAATAATAATAGTTTTTATTATTCAAATTTATCTTAATAATATTATAAATAATAACAGTTATTAATATTAAAATTTATCATAATAATATTATAAAAATAGTTATTAATGTGAAAATAAAGTTAAAAGAAAACAATTTTTTATTTAAATATTTCATTATTCATAATATTTCATTGACTATTAACAGTTTTTATAATTTCTAAAATTTCAAATTAATCTAATTGTACACCAGTCGTACTTGTATGTAAAAATTGTAAACCTTTATCTATGTCAAAAGAATGATTTGTTTCCAAAATGTGGTTGGCAAATTCAGAATAATTATTATTACTTAAACACTTTAGATGCTCCTTAAAATTGTGTAAATGAAATCCTCAGCATGGGGAATCCCAGTGAGGATATCATTATCCTTTAAACTTGTTAAAAAAAAAAGAAAGCTAATAAAACACTTATTATTAGCATTAAAAAAAAAACAAAGAAAAAAAAAATTAAATGACGTGTTTGTGTATTGAGTCCATGTTTTGAGTGACCCCTTCCGGTGGTTAAGTATGTTTAAATATGTTTGTGGGTTATATCACTTCTGCGCTGACCGCCTCTGGATTAATTTATAAGTGCAAAAATAATTATCTGTCGTAAGTACGTCATTAAATCAAGTTTTGTTTTGTATCCTCCAGTAGTACACAAATAGTTCACCAAAACTAAACAATCCAGTTATAAAAATCCATAATTAAAGTTTCAAATTGTTCCCCTGAAAAATGTCATTTTTTTTTTTTACAGTAACTCCACACAGGAGACCAAGGAGGAAATAATTTCCCTCAAGGCCTATATCATCTTTGGGGATGCTGTGTGGAGGATCTTTTAGAGGATAGGAAGGAGTGAACTTGGGTCTTGAAGAGACCCATGTTATAGGATGGAGGAAACACAGAGGCCGGCAGATCATTCCACAGCCGAGCTGTTGAACACAAGAACGAGTCGTAGAAGCGACCTGTTCTCATGTGACAAATGTCAACCGTGTGCAAATGTTGGGCGCGCGTTTGGCGTGTTTCCCGACTATGCACCGGTGCCGAAGGGATCAATGACGCTAGTTCCTCGGAGCATCTTCCATTAAAATACCGGTAGAACAAGGACAGCATTCCCACCCGACGTCTGTGCTCCAAAGATTGCAACCCATTTGTTAAGATAGGCGAATCTATCAAACGGACCGCCCGTTTCTGCACAGAGTCAAGGTTTTTTTTCAGATATTTTGGGACTCCCGACCAGAGGTGGCTGCCAAATTCTACAATGGGGCGCACTTGCGATTTGTACAGGGTCAGCAGTTGTGTACTATTAAAGTATCTGCGGGCTCTGTACAATACGCCCAGCTTCTGAGAGGCTAACTTTACTCGGGTTTCGATGGAGCCCCCATACCTGAGCTGGTCACTTAAGGTTACACCAAGCATATCAATGGAGGGCTTGTTGGGAAGATTGCTTCCATTAAAGGAGACTAGATTGTCATTTCGATCCCTTTTAGACGTAATCAGACATGATTGGGTCTTTGAAACATTAAATTCGACGAGGTTATTCTTACCCCAAGAGGAGACCGTCTCAAGGTAACCGTCCATTCTCTGTTTCAAAGCCCTCCGAGCCGTTGGAGTTTGTGTGCCCTTTGGGGGCTTGTCAAACAAAAAGCAATCATGGACTGTACTGTCATCCGCGTAACAATGGATTGGTGCACATGTCAAGAGGTCATTGATGTGCAACAAAAACAATGTCGGAGATAGAACCGAACCTTGTGGGACGCCAGCATTTATTGAATGCGAGGAAGAGATAAAACCATCAGCAACCGTCTGAATCGATCTCTCCCTCAAAAAGTCGGCAATCCACGTACACAAGGAAACGGGAAGTCCGTAAGAAGGCAGTTTGTTGACAAGTCCTCGGTGCCAAACCCGGTCAAAGGCCTTAGAAATGTCCAGTGAGACCGTTTGAATCTCACCATAACGTTCCAGGCACCGTCCCCAAACATGCGTCACATACGCGAGAAGATCACCGCACGAGCGGTTCCGCCGGAATCCGTACTGGCGGTCGTTAATGATTTTGTTCTTCTCGAGGTATGTAAGCAGTTTGTCGTTGATCACACGTTCCATCACCTTGGACAGAACTGATGTGATCGCTATGGGGCGGTAGTTGGCCGGGTTGGAGCGGTCACCTTTCTTAGGTATAGGATGAATGACCGCTTTTTTCCAACCAGAGGGCACAGAGCCACATTTCAGGGACATTTTAAAGAGCTTTGTTAAAACTGGAGCGATTTCTGCAGCACACCTCTGCAATACCAGGGCAGGTATTCCGTCAGGCCCACTAGCTTTATTAACATCGAGCCCCCGTAAGACAAGGAGTACATCCCGATGCCGTATCCTCAGCTTTTTCATATAGAAGCCGCAGTGAGGAACCGACGGCGGGATGGCACCCCGGTCGTCGAGGGCCGAGTTTTCTGCAAACATTTTCCCTAAAAGGTTGGCCTTTTCGGTAGCAGTGTTTGCTAGTGAACCGTCAGGTCTGGTAAGAGGCGGCAGACTGGATTTGCAGAAATTGCGACCTATGGAGCCCGCTAGCGACCAGAACGCCCTGCTGCCATGCGGGCAGGCAGCTAGCTTTTTACTGATCTGTAGGTCGTGCTCAAATTTTGACCTATTGATGATTCTCTTACTGTCCTTTGCCAATTTGTTATATGCTGATCTGTTTTCTGACGTTCGAGATGTGTTGTAGGCTCGGTAAGCCGCGTTTTTTCGTCGAACTGCTTCGGAGCATTGTCGACTGAACCACGGCTTTGAACCTACGCCAGTTTCTTTAATGGTTGATTGAATGAAGCCATCCATCGCAGATGTGATGACTTCACTAATTTCCTGGGCACATCTGGACGGATTCGAAGTCTGAAAACAGACAGCTGACCATGGGAAAGCATTAAAATGCGCCCGCAGACCGAACCAATCTGCTGACCTATAGTGCCACATTTTTCTCTTCAGCCTCTCAATTGGGGGTCTGAAGTTAATAGGGATTGATGTCGTCACCAGGCAATGGTCAGACGATCCTAAAGGCGCTGCGACATCAATCCCATAACCACGTGGCTCGGTAGTTAAAAATAGGTCTAACAGATTGGAGCGGTGAGTCTGGACATCAGGAACCCTCGTAGGCTCCTGAACCAGTTGCTCCAACCCATGGCAAAGGGCAAAGAATTCCGCCTGTCGGCCAGCCGAGTTTGTTGAACATGAGAACTTCAACCACGGTTCATTATGAACATTGAAGTCCCCCAGAACAACAAACTCGGCCGAAGGGTAGCGGGGTAAGAGGTCATCAATAGTTTCGCTCAAATGTTTAAATAGCTTGGATGAGTCTGATGTCGCACTAATTATATTTTGATCTAATCTTAATTTGATATTTAAAGACACATATACACGATTAGAAAATAATAAGTCAAATTTGATGTAAAAATTGTTTTATTTGAAAATTCTTAGAATTATAGTAATTTTGATTATTCTAGTATATCTACAAATTTGAACATAATCAAAGAGAGTCCCCAAACTGATATACTCGTACACAATGTTAAACTTTGATATAATTAAAATTTAAAAAGTCAGACAATGTCAATTAAAAATTAGTCATAATAATAATTTTACGAGTAAACAAATAACAAAGTTGAATCTCATTACTTTTTGAAACACCCTAAAGACAACATGGCATCAGGTGTGTAAAAATAATCAAATTGTGAGTCAGTACAAAGTCTATGATCAAACCTATGACCCTACATATAAGCCAGGGATTGCCAGTGCGTCTTTTTAGTCAATCGCAATCATATATAATGTACTATTTCTTGTTAAAAACGAATCAAACATACTAGTCGTTCCATCTCTAAAATTCCATTAGTTTTTTTTTACAGTTACTCCACACAAGAGGCCCTGAGGTAAATAATTTTCCACAAGGCCTATGTCATCTTTGGGGATGCTGTGTCGGTGGTCTTTTGGAGGATAGGAACCTGGGTCTTGAAGAAACCCATGTTGTAGGAGGGAGGAAACCCGAGGAAAGCCGAGGTGTTAAGCACAAGAACGAATCGTAGAAGCGGCCAGTTCTCATGTGATAAATGTGAGTCGTGTACAAATATGGGGCACGCGTTTGGCGTATTTCCTAACTCTGCACCAGTGCCGAAGGGATCAACGACACTAGTTCCTCAGAGCATCTTCCATTGAAATACCAGTAGAATAAGGACAGAATTCCCACCTGATGTCTGTGCTTCAAAGACTGCAATCCATTTGTTAATATAGGGTAATCTATTAAACAGACTGCCCATTTCTGCAGAGTTTTTTCAGATATTTTGGGGGTCCCGACCAGAGGTGGCTGCCAAATTCTACAGTGGGCACTTTCAATTCGCAATTCGCAATTCGCACTTGTGATTTGTACAGGATCAGCAGTTGTGTACTATTAAAGTATCTGCAGGCTCTATACAGCACGCCCAGCTTCTGACAGGTTAACTTTACTATGGCGTCGATGGAGTCCCCGTACCTAAGCTGGTGACTTCTCTCCTCTTTTTTTACTAATGAAATAAGTAAGTATATAATTGTAATGATTTTCTTATAATGTTTTTTCTAATATATTCTGTTTTCAAAACACATATTTCATTTGTAAATGGGTTTTTATTGTTATCTCATGATATAATTAATTACAAGTGATATCAGTCAATCGCCAGAAATTTTTTATCAACTAGTTGCTTCTAGAAAAAATTGTGCCCACCCCTGAACTAGACAATTAAAATAATGAAGAAGTAGAAGAAATTAAATACTTGATAATTGTAATCGATAATACAATAAAATTTAACTGTAACTTTGAAATGTTGACAAAAAAAATTAAAAAAAGGTCAACTTCTTAAGTAGGATAAGAAGAAAGTTAGATCTTAAAACAAGGAAATTGGTCTCCAACACCACTGTGGCATCCCCAATTACTGCTCAAGTGTAGTTTTTTTGAGCAAGAAAACACAAATTAAAAAAGACTAGAAATAATTCAGAACAGAGGCATGCGGTCTATATTGTGCTGTAGCAAGTCTCTGGCAGATCTCTGAGACGAATGTGTGGTAAAACCATGTATGATCGTGTGAAAAATGTTGAGATTCGTAAAGAATGTAAGGTAAGTGAGCAAGATTAAGAAAGGGACGCTTAGATGGTTTGGGCATGTAGAGCGAATGAACGAAGAAAGGAATGTAAGAATATATGACGAGAATGTGAATGGAAGAAGAAGCCAGAGACAACCAAGAAAGACATGGCACGATCAAGTGAATCAAATACTTGAGTCGGGCTATGTCAGAAGTCGGAATAACAGAAGAGAATGTATGAGACATTCTATGAAAGTGAATGAAGCAAGAAGTGTATGCCAAGATCGAGTTGCTTGGCGGTCTGTCCTCTCTGCCTACCCCTGCGGAGAAAAGGCGTGATGGTTACTTAGTTAGTTAGTTAGCAAGTACATGAAGATAAAAAGAATGCAACGCCAACTAAATGTGCTAAGTGTGTGACAACGTTCAGTCTATAACGTAGTATTTATTTATAAGTTAAAGAATAAAATGTTAAACGATTAAATGTTAAAAAAAGTGTTGGTATTAGTGGTGCTGTTCACGGCTACCCTACGAGAAATTGGGATGATTTCGAGCTTCCGAAAACAAATTCATCATTAGAACAAAATAATATTTATACTATTGTGTAAAGCTATCACTTTGTGGTTATCCATTATAATTCAATGAAACAATAAAGCAAAATATATTTTGCCCCGATGATGGAACGGTTGTTCCCGGTCGGCATAAAAAAATAAAATGGTTAAAACAAAGTTTTATTCTTTCATTTAATTAAAATAGTATTCACTATAAGGGTTTTTAAATGTTCAATGAACTCTCTTTAAATGTAAAATGACCAAAAGCCTTGCAAATTTTCGAGGGTTCTGTCTAAATGTTGTGAAGTTTATATTTTAGTACATGGGTCAAAAAAAAATCAAATAGGTCTAGATATAAAATGTTAAATTTTATTACTAAACAAATAAATAACTAAACATGCACCATAGATAATAGAAACAAAGGAAGATGGGCCATGAACCATTATATTATCTATGGAACCACAGGCACAAAAGTTTTGCAAACATCGTTCACCCATACTACTACAAATCGCATGTACACACAGTGGCGCCCGGCCTTTGTTTCTACTTTCACACCAAACGCATAACTGTAGCTCGGCGATCTTCTCTCCTTCTCCCTTTCTTGTTTCACAAGAGTGCCCCTAATAAGTGACATAAACTTAAACTTTAATATAATTCCCTTGACCATCGACATAGTATGTGGGGGGTGAGTGATTGTGGAAGTTCTTCGAGGATATCACAGCCTCGTCCTTGACTACCACTGATGCAGGGCATCGAAGAGTACCGTAGGAAGAACAGTGCCACCTATAACCATCCCCGGAACACTTCCCTCTGCGATATGTGAACTTATTACTCAAGAGTATCTTTTTGTTGTTCGACACAATGTACCGAGCTGAAAGAAGTAGACAAAATTAAATAACTAAAAATATTTCAAGCATATTCGATGGCTTAAAGACAAGATATTGTATCGTTATAAACCATTATTTCAAGCAAAGATTTTTATCTCTATACATCATTACTTCTAGCCAAAATATTGTATCTCCATAAACCATTACTTCAAGCCAAGATATCGTACCCTCCATAAAACATTACTGCCAAGATACAGTATCTACATAAACCATTATTTCAAGACAAGATAGCGAATCTCCTTAAACCACTATTATAAGATAAACAAAGTAAAAAATCGGAATCTCTTAGAAAAGTTGATAACACATTGAAATATAATAATATTTAAATATTATTGGAATGGTGTCAGTTAGAGACGATATATTTTTACACATACAAATTTAGGTTCGCCTAAGTAGTCTAGTTCATAACTGATTTTCGACAAAAAGTGGAGATACAATGCCTTGGCTTCAAGCCATTACAGCGCTATACTGAGGATTTTTAACAAGTGTAAATAATTGGAACGTTCTGAATAGCACCATTTTTATTAAAAATCGTTTCACGGGCACTTTACATTGACCATAAGAAAATAGAAACCGTATTTATACATATGCAACACAAATCGAATAATACTAAATCTTATGGATGATCATAATTATCGGAAACATATATCTTATCTAACAACAGATTGATCAGATAAGATGTTATTTTTTTTTTCAAAGTACCTTCCTACTTAAATAAAAAAGACAATTTTGAAATTGACTTGTCTAATTATGCGCCAATGAGATGTCAACATATTCACATGAAAATAGAGCATTAACGAGGAAAGATAAATAAACTCATAATGGTCTTTTTTTTATCAAAACATTTATTTATTACTACTTATTATAACAAGATGTATATCAACTTTCGTAAGTACTTCCCAAATAAACTATAATATTGCATAGAATAACTCTCAAAGAATAATTCATAATGATCAATACTTTTATTCATAATACGATATACACGAAACGAGAAATGTAAATCTCATTAGATTATGAATAAGGAAAAATCAAACCCACTAGAATCTCTCACGAACCGTGCCGTCCAACTACACAATGAAATTTCAACAGACATCACTTTAAAAAAATAATAATAAAATACCCATATAAAAAAGAAATTGAGAAAATATGTTACCAATGTTAATTAATATATCGACGGTTCACAATGTCAGATTTGTAAATTGGTAATTTTGTATTAGAGCTGTTGTAGTTGTGATAATTTATTTTTCCAATTAAATAGATAGGATTTATCCAAAATATCAAAAACAACACTATATTTCTTATAATATAATAAAACACATATAAAACTTATTTCCACTTTTATTTTATTTTACTGTAACCGGTTTCAGCTTGTTAAAGCCATCACTTTCGAAACATGTTGATATGTATATATTAATAAAGTGGTGAATACAAAGTAATTTTTAATTAATTTATTAATAATGAAGCCACAAAGTGAATACCAATCTTTTGAAGAAATTATAACTAGTTATTTATTCAAATAAAGGATTTGGGTTCAAGACACGGCTATCTATGCTATAAAAAAATTAAATACATAATCTATTTAAGTATGTAGGCAGTAGACATAGAGGTTTATAATACTTCAATGGTAGTAGATAGGTATCAATTACATACAACACAAAACCCACATGCATCTGATTAAAACAGCCTTATCCGCATCCAGCCAATATGACAACATTAAAAAGTAATTAAATAAGTATGTACGTTTATATTGTGGCAGGTAATTGTTTGTATTTCATCGCTTTATTTATTCACTTCTTCACAAACTTTTGGTTAATTATGTAAGGCTTCGGTTAGATATTTACAGATGTTAAAGTATTTGCAGGCTCAACATAGTGAATATGAGCAACGATGCACGTGTTTTGCAAATTTATAATATGTACAGTTGTCAACATATTCACGCCACATACAAACAGATGCAATGTGGCAGTAAAAAAAAAGACAAGATCTCATATAGTTTGTTCGATATTTGTCTATGTTAAAAAAAAATTCTTTTTATTAATAAGAATTCAATATTGACATAATACATTATGGAATCAACCAAAAACAATTGTGTTATAGGTATTGGGGAAATACAACACTGATAAATAAAATAATAACTTACTTCAAAAACATTTATTAAATGATTTTTTTACATAATTGGTACATAATTAGCATAATGTCGCAGAATACAATATTAGCATGACTCTGTAGTGATGTATTTGGGTGAATTTTTGAATTAAGTTATAAGATCAAAGCAAATCATAGCATTTTATTGAATCTTTGAATCATATACATAAATACCCCCGTGTCCACTCACCGGGCTCCTAGCGTTAGAGGCAGGAATCATATACATAAATACCCCCGTGTCCACTCACCGGGCTCCTAGCGTTAGAGGCAGGAATCATGTACATAAATACCCCCGTCACTTGTCTAGGTCATACATTGCACGCCTCTCCGAGTCAGAACAGAGCTAATGAAAAGGGTACAAGAAATTGCATAAGACTCTCAAATGTACAGACCCAATTAGACTATAAAGCCTCCAATATTTATTTAATACGGTTTCATAGACAGCCCTGATGTTGGCAGCTTAATTAAATTTAATATTCCAACTAGAACTACTCCATCTAAAATTTTATTCAATTGTAATAATAATTTCAGGACTGAGTCATTCAAAAATTCTCTATTACCTAGACTCCAAGCAGAAGGTAATACATTTTCAGACATAGTAGATGTGTTCAACTACTCGGAATACAAATACAAACAGACGATTATTGCATACCTCCTCAACAATTATTAATATATGTGTCTAGAGTATAAGGATCATTGAATGTGGGGTATGTTTTCAATATTCGCATCTGTAACTAATTACTTGGAATGGTACTTACACTATGTTATTCCTGTATTTGTTCGTTATTTTATCTATGTACCTATTGTGATGTGTTTGGCATCTGTTTATTATAACTAACTATATATGTAAAAGCCATATAGGGCGTATATAACACAATAAATAAATATTGGGGAATTATTGAAAGAGGATAAAAGAGATAAAAACAGAAAATTAATACAAATAATAAATTAAATTAATTTAAGAGGGAAAGTGACAATACAAACATTAAAAGGAAATTTACATACATACGATACCATTCAGATTTATTCTAAAGTATGTCTACAACATTGGAAAATGTTTAAAAAAATTATAAAATCTTGGCAAAAACCTAACCTAAAAACTGAATCTTATAAAGTACTTAATATTACTTTTCACTTTTTCAATAAATGCAAATACACTTTGTGGCATTATTTTAAATTAAATAATAAAAAATATTGTTTAAACCACTATTAAATAAATAAATATCTACATGTTTCGAAACCAATGGTTCTCGTGTCAGGATATAATGTATACTGAAAAATAACATACAAGCATAGACAAATTATGACACAGACAAAAAATAACAATAAGTGGTGAGAGAGGTAAATAATTCGATAAATATAATAATAATTAAACACTATAAACAAACTAATGATATTTATACTACAAAATACAAATTCAAACCAAATCAAGGAGCAACCAAAATAACAATAATTATCCTAAATATAGGTAGTTATTAATATAAAAATAAATTTAAGAATTGGATATTTAAATTTTTTTTTAGTTAATAATCAGTAGATTCATAGAATAGCAACTGCTGACTGAAATAGTTTATATATTGGTATAGTAAATGTCAGATAAAATACTATAAATCTGCCGACAAGTTAATTGTGTTGAAATCACAATGTTGATCATTTATTAAATAGCAAGATTCGTTATAGACAGGTATGATTTATCGGTGGATTTATTGGTTGTTAAGGCGATGCAATTCGAAGTAATACAAAGTCATGTGTTTTTGGTTTGAAAATTTGATTGCTTGGAAATATTATAGATGTTTTAATTAGATACTGCGAGTACAACACATGTTGGCTTTTGCTTTAACCGGGCATTTTTTAGTGAGGTTTTCTGTGAGCCTAGAAAAAAATTAAGTTTCAGGAATGTAAAAATGCTTCGAAGTGTAAAATCTTCTAATAACGAACCTTTTGCCAGATTTGCTTCTATTGTATAATGTGGCAAATTGGGATTCGGACCAGAAAACATTTTTCCATTTCTGCCTGAACATCGCAAAATAAAATAAAACCAGCATTATGGCGTGTTTTTTTTGTTTTGCATAAATCACAACAGGTGGCAGTTGTTAAGTGGGGTGCGTGATTTAGTAAGAATTTTACAAAGTGAGTCCTCTTTATCACTGCCAAATAGGAACAATCAATACATTTCAAGACATTTCATTGCATAGCAAATGTGGCTAGCGATACTTCATTACAGTGATGCCGGAGCGGCAATTTGACATTTATACCCGTAGCGTGTCAGCGATGCCAGAGCAGCACTCTGACATTTGTACCCGTAGTGTGTCAGCGATGCAGAATCGGCACTCTGACATTTGTTCCCGTAATGTGCCAACGATGCCGGAGCGGCACTCTGACACTTGTACCTGTAGTGCGTCAGCGATGCCTGAGCGGCACTCTGATATTTGTTCCCGTAATGTGCCGATGATTCCGGAGTGGCATTCACTAGCAACGCACCCGGCGGGACTCGATTTAATAGTATTTTGAACCTTAAAAAATGCTCGTAGCATACTAAAATATATTTATTTACCTCGCAAGGAAATAACAAATCTTAATATTATTCTAACATGTCATTTTGTCACATGCAAACATATTTATTTTATCTGTGAAAAGAGCGTCCCCATTGTGGAAGCGTCATCGACCGACCTTGCAACAACGATTTTCAATGCCATATTACTATATTTATTTGGAGGAAAACGTCATACTATTTTATTTGTATTGTGAAGGACACTTATCTACTCCATGAAAATATAATAAAACCATAAAAATATCTTTGGATTTCTTTATTTAAATTTTTATATAAAATGAGGGAGAAAAACTAATTTCTCTGAATATAAGTAACTATTCTGGGCAAACCTTATGATATACAAATTTTATAAAAAAATATAGAAACACGTTATCTAGTAAAGCGGTAAAATTTAAAAAACATAATTTTGCAAAACAGTGAGTAATTACGAAATTACTGTCAGCTAACTCACAGCGCGCAACAAGTGATTTAACAGCCGGCACACGAGGGGATTTGTTTATGGTGGGAACTTAAATACAATAAAAGTTGAATATCTCTAAATTTGCAAAAAGTCATGCGGGAAGAGATTAAACCTTTGACCATATGCAGACTTTAAAACGTCAATAAGGTAATATGTAACGTTATTATATATTTTCTTAGTAAGTTACTTTGAGGAATTGAGCTTTAAACCTACAATAACAATATATTCCATTTCATATTCCGTATGTACATCTGCCAACAAACAATTCATCTCAATATTTAAAAGCATTAGATGCCAAGTGTTTTTTTTTCTAAAAATTTTAAATCGACGACATCTGTGAGCGCGTAGCGTTACAATAACGTTACGAATTACCTCAACATTTAACATTTTAAATCGACGCCATCTGTCAGCGCGTAGCGTTACAATAATGTTACGTATTACCTTAATATTTAATATACTGGATTACAAATATGCTATTTTAAGTCAATCATTTTAATTTTTTTTTATATGAATACCGCACAAGAGTCCCAACTGATCCCAACCATCTGGAGCCAGTGAGACTATGGCATCCCCAATTGGGGAATGTTGTGAGGCTGAAGGTATTGGGGAGGGGAAGGAGAAGAGGAAGGTGGGAAAATACCTGACTATTCAGATCTGGTCACCAAACACGGCTAATAGCCATTTCAAGCAACGTTTCCATTCTGAATGGTGGTCTTTTACCAGGGCGATACTGAGAGTATCTTCCACTCTGGAATGTGTGCAAATTTACTGTACATTATTTTTAAATTAATTAATTGTGAAAGAGCACAAATAATATGGAGGAGAGTTTTACAATTCAGACTTGTTTTTAGGTGAGTTTTTTTTCTTTAAACTCAACCTAATAACCTATTTTACATATAATTAATATATTATATTATATATAAAAAAGGGTCTTAGGTTGGGTTTAAAGAAAAAAAAACTAACCTAAGAACCATACAAAAACATTAAACTTTACTAAGTTTTAAATGAACTTAAATGCATTATTTTGCATTTCTGCCAAGGTAAATAGTTGTTTTTTTCAGTAAATATCCAAAGAACTGCCTCATTCTTAATACGCACAAATTATTTAAAAAACGCTAGGTAACCCTTTAATACAATTAATAACAACTATTTCAGTACAAGAAAAATAATGCATTTTAATTCATAAAGTTTTAAGTTTATGTATGGTTTTTAGGTTAGGTTTTTTTTTAAACCCAAACTAAGAACCTTAAAACCTATGTTATGTATAATACAATTTATTAATTACATATAAAAACTAACCTAAAAGTGGGGCAGTATCTGGATTTACCGTCTCTTTTTGTAATTCGGTTGAAACGAGGGGTTATTTCGATAATATATGCGTACTGAACGAGTCGGAATTATAAAACTTTACTTGTCAAGCATATAAAATTAAACTAAAATAAATGGTTTTGTTTGTACAAAAAATTTGGTTGAGTTTTAAATCAGTGGAATAACTTGTAAACGGGCGAAGGTTTCAACATAAATATTTCGAGAAGGGAGACATTCAAAATGCAACATTTTGAGATGAAGCTTCGGTAAAAATAAATGATGTCATTGAAAGGTTAACCCTAAAATAATTGTAAACAAACCTGTTATATTCAATATTCCTCCCGCCTTGCAAAACTTTTACTATATAACTATATAACAAAATATTTAATACATCAAAGCACACTTAAAAGCAGAAACCACTACTGAAACACGAGATTTAGTATTATTTCTTTACATCAAAAGATTTCGCACTAACAAAAAATCTTTTTTGCAATATTCTTTAGAAAATAAGTTATCGGGAACTTAAAGTAAGTGTCAGGTATTAAAAGATAAATAATTGCTAGTTTGGATGTTGCACTTTATCACTTTTAATGTGAAATAAACTGATTCAAACTTTACAAACACAACAACACTCAATGGAAACCGAATTATGACATTTTGACAGCGTAAAATACCAAAGACAAGAAGGCAATTCGAAAATTATTTGTATTAATTTTGATCTGTGGAATAGAGTTGTTCATTTGATATTTAAATGTGCGGGTTTTTTAATAATGTAGTGAAAAAAAATTGCCCACTTATTAATTTATTTGATATACCCATAAGTAATGACCAAATTTCTTAGAGCAAAACATGTGCAAACTCAATTTTTAATAATTTTCCCCGACTAGACAGGCCTTAAACAAATTGAACAATAGGGGCTAGCATCGTTCATCATTGACGGAACCGAACCCGTCATAAAGCTCAAAGAGTTACCTATATTGTAAAACGTCGGCATAATTTTAACAAAGGACACCAGTGAAATTAGTTTTAAGAATACAAAGATTTTCACGTAGTATTAAGTACTTGTAATTTTAATGATATTTTGTACCTAGTTAAGATTAACGATTAACTTTAGTTTAAGACCCACGAACAGAACAATAAATGACTTATAGTTATTACATTAAGCGAGTTTTAGTTCCTACCCTTTTTTGTTATTTCTAGACCCACCTAACTAAGAGCTTCTTAACATACTGTATAATAAAAATTTCCAAAGCGGTCTGAAAAACTGAACTGTGGTTGCTTAAGGGCTGGACTCGCATTAAGTGATATTTACGTTCGTCAAGTCGGTATATATCTGGTATTAGATTACTACCAGGGGAGAAGGCTGTATTTTTTGCGTTAACTAACGCAAATTGGCCATAAACAACACATTGTGACAATTTGGTAGCATCGTATCGCGCTAGCACGTTAAGTTTGTGTTTACGTTAAGAGACAAATACGTAACGTAAACGCAGGAGACGATGCTACGTTTTTGAAAGCTGTCAAAATGTGTTGTTTATGGCCGATTTTACTTGCGTTAGCTAACGCAAAAGATACAGACTTTGCCCCCAGATTGCAACTTTACAAACGTAAATACCTCGTCGAACTAGAAAAACAATGGAAATACCGGTATTAAAATGGCTTCCACGCGAGCGGGCGACCCAATACTAAAAAAGCCATGGCGTTGAAAGGTTCAACCATTCGATCGTCCTTTCCAAAAGTTGGTAAGCTTGACTTTAGGAAAGGACGACCGAATGGTCGAACCATTCGACGCCATGGCTTTTTTAGTATTGGACCGTCCGCTCGTGTGGAAGCCACTTATATTAAAAAAAAAAACATACACTCTTCGCTCATACCTGCTTACGTCTTTGTAAATTTACAGAATTTTTTATACAAATATAGCCAATTTCACTCAACCCAATACACATCAGTATTAATTGAAGAAGCATACAAAATTTTGGAAATCAAGTGTTATGCTCGTCGATTTTCTCAATATTATAAGGACCAAACAATAAATCAGGCCTAGCATGGCCAACAGTCTGCATCATAAATATAATGTATGAAACAAGAGATGCCAAAAACGAAAACACAAATGAATTATTCATATGGAAAAAACCTTTTGCGTTTATCAAAATCTTCCCCTATATTGCGATTTAACATGATCATTTGTTTCCTCAGTTTACTTTCTGAAATTTAATAAAATGCAAGAAAGCAATATAGGTTAGTTCACTTGATTAAAGAGATTTCTTTACAATTTACAATTTTTATCAAATATAATCTAAATACGCGGAGAGTGGGGCATACTAGTTATTTTCGTTACAGAATTGGTGCTGTTCAAATTGTCCATTAATTTGTTCTTTGCAAGTAAACAAATACCCAGCGATCAAAATAACTGAAATGTGTATAAGAAGCCCGACAAAAATTATGTTGGGTTTGAAATTAAAGAAGTCTATTCAATGATTTAGATATTTTTCTTCTATCTTCTATTATATAACGTAGAATATCCAGGACGGGGGGTGTGTGTTTTTGCTTTGTATGTAGATCTACATTTTTTTCCATTCTTGATGAAATTTTGCAAACTTGACCTTAGAAACGAGAAAAAGCTTACTGTCTACATTAGGTTTCGAAAAAAAACCCCATGCCCCTTTCTTACCCCTTAAATCAGATTGCTGATATTTCTTAATGAAATTTTGACAACTTAACGTTAAAAATAAAAGTAAAATTACTGGTTAGGTATCATAATCAAAATTTGACTCCAAACCGTACACGACTCCGGGCAACGATGGGTACTTTAGCTATTAATAATATAATAAAAATATTTTACCTATCTTGTTATTTGATAACAACGCTTTAGTAATTGTTATCTGCACTGCTTTAGAACTGTATTGCAACGCTTCAGTTACGGTAGCTGTTAGGAGAACCACAATGAAGTCATGAATTGTCCACATTAGAATTTTTAAATCTGTTAGATGACCCTGAAAAAGAAACACAATGAACAACTATGATTCGTAATAGTTAAGTTCAAAAGATGATTTAATTATCTAAACTATCAGAGATTTATTATGCGAAAGCAGAGTCTTATTTAAGAAAAGAATAATGGATATTGCAGTCTTTTGATAAACGATTGTACAGATAGTTAAATGTCTTCAGCGGACACCGCTATGTTTTGATAATTATTTTAATCTTTTATAGATACTTAGGGATTGGCATATTTGACGATTTAATATTAGGCCTCGTGAAGGGAGTCTCCATTTAAACCTTTCCACACCCTGTAGATTGTTATTGGTTCTAAGTTCTGGGTGAAATTGTGATGTTTTAATGAATTCTATTCGCTATAATATTCTTCCAAAACACCTAGCTATCTTTCACAAAAAGTACAGATTGTAATAAAAAATCGAATTTAAGCTTTTTTACGTACCATTGTATATGAAGTTAATGCAATTGTAGCCATAATATTTAAAAATAAGCTTACGATAAGGGTTAGCATCTGGAAATAATTAACATAAATGTAAATTTTATCACTTCTTCAAACGATTGATATTAACTTTGGGGCATCATTATTAATAAATCAATTAAAAAATATATACTTAGTATTCACCACTTTATAAATATACATTGATATCTATTATATTTTGTGTTCATATATTCCTGATCATGAAAACATCGCTTTCCAAACATGTAGATATCAATGTATATTTATAAAGTGGTGAATACTAAGTATATTTTTAAATTCATTTATTGTAAATTTTATCAATAGACCAACGTTAATTATTCACTTTTGCATGTATTGGATTTAGTTAGTTTGTTTGCTTGTTTTCTTTTTTTATATACCTCAATACCATATAGATTATTAATTACGTATAGATTATCCGTAACACTTTGAAAAGATTTTAATAATCTGTTCAAATTACTGTCATAATTTGTTATTTTGTTCCTATCACCTTCGTGTATTTTTTTCATTTTGTCGAAGAAGGGATGTGTTCCTATCGGTTCTCTCTCCGACATTCTCAATAACAAACAAATGATTACTTCTATTGCACCTAGTTGAGCGATAGCCATCATTACCAACATGTGAAATTGATATAAATTGAAATACACTCTCGCCGAGATCAAAAAAAAATGTTGCACAGATATTAACCCGGCGATATTGACGGCCTCCGTGATATTGACGGCCTCCAGATATTGACGGCCTCCGTGGTCGAGGGGTAAGGCTCTCGACTACGAATCTGAAGGTCGCGGGTTCAAATCCCGGCGTGCGCAAGTAAATTTTATTTAATTAATTTGTGTTGTTTCACAATTAATTAATTTAAAAATAATAAATAACATATTTGCGCACGTTCCAGAGTGGAAGATACTCTCAGTATCGCCCTGGTGAAAGACCACCATTCAGAATTGAAACGTTGCTTGAAATGGCTTTTAGCCGTGTTTGGTGACCAGATCTGAATAGCCAGGTATTTCCCCACCTCCTCTTCCCCTTCTCCCTTCCCCTCCCCAATACCTCCAGCCTCACAACATTCCCCAATTGGGAATGCCATAGTCTCACTGGCTCCAGACGGTTGGGAGCAGTTGGGACTCTTGTGCGGTATTCATGTAAAAAAAAAAAAACCCAAAAATAAAAATATCTGCAATGAATTGATAAAGCATTGCCGATATCGTAAATATATGAACACCGACAAACATGTAATTTGCTCGTTTGTGAACGGAATTTATAGTCATCGTCCCAAATTTATCAAAGCGCCTTAGAATTCCAAGTATTTTTGGTCTTGCGAACGCTTTTCGCAGCCAACATGTCACTGAACCTATCGATGTAGAGATGAACGCGAACATATAAGATACATAAATTATGGCCGCGTTTGAACTAAATACGTGACCTGCAGATATTATTAAATTAGCCAGGAATGCTATCGTCATCACGCAAAGAAAAAAACAATAGCATTTTGTCACAGCGCCAGTTGGGACATAGATATCCCCCTTTTGTTTGTAGTCTTTCATACCAACTAAATAGCTGACTATGCTCGGTGGCTCAACAAAAATATTTTTGATTGAGGGATTAGTAATTTTCAAAGAATTTCTTTTATAACTACCCATTTTGAACCAATGACTAGGAAATTCCTACTATCCTCTTTTAAAAGTGTGTGTCAAGCTTATATACTTCAACCTGTTTGTTTGTAATGTTATTGTTAACCCTCTTAGATGATTATTTTAACTTACTAGTCAATTAATTATCATTGAGTAATGAATGACTGCTAATTAGACTCAATATCGAATTGCTGTCTTCCGGATAATCAAAGTGGCTTTCATACATATAGCCACCTGAATTAAAAAATTACCTTAGTCCATTTTGGCAACTTTAAGGGAGAAGCAAAAAAACCGTTTGGATATTCTTTAGATATATAACAAATTTTGTGATTTTTTCTCTGGTAAATTAAAAAGTTATAGTTCGATTTTTAACTTCTTTTGCTTAAAGTATTAAAGAATTCTAAGTTATCGTAAATTGTAAATCACGATTCAAAAATTTAGCTATGCCACACCAACATGAATATTTATTTTATCAAACATTTTTTTAATAATTTGTTTCATTTATATGGATTTTATTTTATTTTTAATCCTTGCGAATTCTTTTACTTGATACGATTTTTCATTTACTTATAATTATCATATTGATGTGGGGTTGTCGTATTAAAGTATTTTTTTTAAATGCTGATAGAAGGCGATCATATATCAATTTGTGAAAGAATGGACTCATAGATTTGACTAATTAAGGTGACGTCGTGATGATATAATATTATTTTGTACAGTGGTGGACTCATCTGCACCGAGAAAACTCATAATAATTTTTGCTAAAAGTAACTAGTCAAATAATAGTAATGGACAGTCAAATCATTTCAAAAAGATTATTGCTTGTCTAGTAGTATAGTAATAGAGTAGAATTACTGCGGGGTAAGAGGGGACTGCGGGCGAGTGTTCCAAACTAATACGCACCAGTTTGAACCACTATCGGTGTGAATAAATATTTTAAAACGAGCACACTTTAACACGATTTGCCTGTAAGTAACTGTAACCGTATAATGTTTATGTATGGCTGCTTTTGGAGAAAAATGTCAGTGAAAAATAAATATGCAATTCAATTAATGTTACCCACCGCTCTAACTTTGCGTCGATGAGATTCGATTCCAACAGCAGTGCAATTAAATAATTAAACTTTTTGAAACATTAACGGTTTGTGTGGTGTTTTGTTGACTATAATATAATACATGTTAACGAACATTATGGAATTGATATTTAGAATCATACAATTTTTTTTTTTAAATCGTTTTACTTTTTTAAGATATTTTGATGTCAGAGGGGAAATCATTTGAACATCTCCTACTACCATCACAGTAAGCGGAATATATTACTTGTGTCGTGATAGGGGACTTAGCGTGTGGATTAATTGAATTTACGACATCTGGGTGGACCAGACGCGTCGTAAACTCAGCCACGAAGCGGTCAAATTCATAGTTTATGTATTTGCACAAGACCATTTTTTTAAAGTTTAAAATTAATTCGATTAATAAATGTTTTTATTAAGTTAATTTAATAAGCTAGTTTTAGCTGATTTTTATAGTGACAGCTGTTTTGAGTTTCAAAGTTTTTCTCAAAAATGAAACTAGGAGAACTTATTAACAACCTATCATAAATTTGTTTATGAAAAAATGTTACGTCAGAATAACTTCGGCAATTTTTTTTTTAATGTTTCAATTACAAGTATATATATTTTTTGTGCCCATCTCTAATAGAAGTCAAAGATAAAGTCGGTAAATACTAAAATATTTCTATGCATGTGTTTTGTTGACTGTCAAAAGTGTCAAAAGAAGCGTCAGAGGTCAAAGGTTTGCAATGGACTAGGCATAGATACAGGGACTATGTTTTGTTTTGATAAACAGCATTGAATTTTATTTATTATCTATTGAACATTTTAATACATATTTAATTACCCATTTTTTTAAATTAAGGTCTTATACAAATGAATGGTTATTGTTAGAAAAAAATATCCGATTTTATCAATTGTGTTGATGAATCAATAATTGAATTAAAAACTTATTTATCATGTACATGTCAGTATTATAGGCCTAATAAACGATTCATAAAACTCATCTTTGTATATTTTTACCGACTTCAACTTGCTGTTTTAAAATTCTCAATAATTATAAAGAATTTCAGGTAATATAATATATAAATATATTTTTATTTCTACACCATTCATCAGTTAATGTTTGATTTAATCAACCGATTTAAATTTAACTTATTTACTAAAGGTTTCAGTATACAATGGGCTGTGAAGATGACATCAGTTGTAATCATTTACACTTAATGTTTATTTGGATCTACAGGAAAACACAATGAAGGATAGTGTGAAGACTTGCATAGTACATTGTGTTTGCACAAATGCTAATGTGATGTCATAAAGAAATAGCGAATTCCTATTTGGATGCATAAGGGTTTCAGTTTAAATTTAAATTCATTAACATCTTACAACACCAGTTGTAATATTATTTTAAAATTTTCAGGTCCTGTATTTGTGACGTCTAAAAATGGTACGGTTGTCATTGACCTCGGTCGCTATCGATACTCTAACCGAACTGCACGTCCAAACGGTACCTTTCGATGGAGATGCAATAAGAAAGACGTCGGATGCAAGTCGACTCTTTTAACCGTAGGTAATACAATTCTGAAGATAGTGGCCTTTCATAACCATTAAACTTTATATAAAAAATACAAAATAAAATTTGTGTATTTTATTTATGATAATATTGGATGCATTGTATAGCGCCGTTTTTTTGGAAAAAAATCACCTCAAGGGTGCTGTACAAATATTACTTGCTGTGTTTATCTTATTGTGTCATGAGTTATGTAATAAAGAACTGTGTATGTTCAAAAACACTAATTTGGTACAACCTATTTTGGGGCTAGAGTTTTTAAATGAGGTTTGAGCATGGAAAAAGCAACCTTCAAAATATTCTTAGCCAGGGTTTTCAAATAAGAATTACCACAAGCATAATGAGTTTTTATTTAGCCAAGTCGGCCGCATGAAACGGGGTCGCAAGCTGCGAGTTTAACATCACTGCTCCACTGTGTATTAAAATGGACAATTATATCATTTATTTTTTAAGCAAACTTTTTTTGAAACTACTTTTGAGTACTACTCTGTTTTTTCGGGCAAGCAAACTTCATCAATTTATTATGTATTTAAATTGAATTTTATGATTGCTATAGAGATATAACCAATTAGTATTATCGCCTTTGGGTTACCTATTTGTTTATGTACTATATTAATTTTGAATTATTAACTAAACAACACTATTATTACAATATACCATTTTATATGATTTGATCTATCTTAAATAAATAATTTCATTTTGACTAATGAGTTTTTATTAAATAACGTAAATGAACTTGTTGAAATTCGTTTAGATTGGTTTTGTTTGAATGAGTTTCATTTCATGGTAATCCAATTCACAACAGGGGTTTGAACAAACTGCCACAATATGGGTATAAATTGTACCACTGTACCAAGCCAAAATGTAAAAAATTGCATCAAGAAAAAAACTATTAAGTTTTTAGTGACGATTAGTATTCATCCTTGTGTTAATTAATTAATTTTGTGCCATTCATTTGGTAAAGTGGGAACCTGTAATAATTATCAAACTGTCTAATTGAAGTATGGTGTAAATACTCCGCAGTGTGACCGCCGGCAGGATTCCGAAAGGTACGACCGCCTGAAGATTTAGGCAAATGGGTAAACTTTGCAACAGATTTTGGGATTTTATGCACCATGATGCATATAATCCCAAGAGTTGCTTTCTATAAATGTCTTTCAAAAATATTTATACTACCTGAACTTATGTGATGTATACCCCTGAAAATGTGCCTTTTTACTATTTTTTTTGCTATTTTATTTTGTGTTCTAAAACCCTTTTTTCTATTTAGGGCACTGTTCAAAGATGGGAGACGATTTCAAAAGCAGAGTCCAACTTCTGAACCTTTCAAAAGGTAAAGACGCCTCTCTTTCAAAGAACAGAGTAGCACCTGTTCCTGGTACCACTTCTACCAAAGTCAGACCATGTTATATTTGTGGGCCCCATAGAAACAACAAGACAGGAGTAACGTGTAACAAATGCCAGAAAAATGTTTGTAAGCATCATAGTCAGCGCCGAGTTACCTGCGAAAATTGCAACAGTCACCAGATTAATGAAGACGAAGACGAAGACGTGTAATTCCTATAGTTAACAATAAAGTATTTCACCGTCCTCGATTTTAGCATTTTTAGTTATATTTGAAGGCTTGCAAGCTAACACATTCATGGACACTTGCCAAAAAATGCCAGAAAACAGACGTTCGTGCAGGCTCGGACTTCGAGATTCAAGGCCCCTAGGCTCTCACAGCGTCGGGACCTCCTTTTTGGTAATTTACCAAAAAAACATCTGTACTCTTTTTTTACATAAGTTAGTGGATACCACACTTTTTCGGCAACGGATTCATAAAAAGACCGCTTGAATGTTGACAGAACCTCCTGGCAAGAATTTGAACATACATTTTTGTATTTGCAAAATAAGACTATTTTGAAAAAAAATATTATGTACATGAAAAAATTAATTTATGAATATCACACATTAGTGCCTATTTCCGGGGTCTGTGGAACTATGGCATCCCCTATTGAGGTATGTGACAAGGGTGAAGGGAGTGGAAAATTTATTATAACTTTCACCAACTAATACACGGAAAAGTGAAAAATTTCAATGGCATCCCCAAATTATTGAGACATGAGGTTGAGGGTGAAGGAATTGGAATGTAAACTATAACATTAAGAAAATCACAATAAGTTTTTCTACGTTCGAGGGCACATCAATAAATGCTCTTAATTTTCATTATTCGGAAAGTCATTTTGCAAAAAATTTTTACATGTGAAATCATTTAGTATTTTTTTAAATGGAAATCGTTTAGTATTGTTTAAAACGGAAACCTTTAAAATATATCATCTTAACCAGCTAGTAGATGAGTGGACAAATGCGTCGGACTCCGACCCTGGTGTCCGACCGCCCTAGATAAATTGAAATTTTATTTTGTTAGTTCTGTGTCCTCAATGTTTACCATTTTGGTACCTAGCCGGGAACTTCCGAGGGAGGGGGGGCTCTAGGAAAATTTTCCCAAACCCTGTGTTCTCAATATGTACCATTTGGCACCTGATCGGATTCCTCCGAAGTGGAGGCCCTAGGAAATGTGTTGAAATATTTCTTTCCGAGTCCTAATGTCCATTTTGGCAATGTGAAAGTGGAGGCCCTAGGAAATGTGTTAAAATATTTCTTTCCGAGTCCTATGTCCTCAATGTGAACCATTTTGGCTCCTGGCCGGGGCCCCCACCAAAGTGGAGGCCCTAGGAAATGTGTTAAAATATTTCTTTCCGAGTCCTATGTCTTCAATTCGTACCATTTTCACAGCATCCCCAACGATGATATATCCCCAGGGGAACTTATTTCCATCGGGGCCTCCCGTGTGAAGTTAAAGGAAAAAACACTAATTAAAAAATATACATATATTTTCAATGCCGGGGCTCTCCCCGACATTTGAGCCCTAGGACCGGGCCTAAAGCGAAAGTCCAGCCCTGGGTTTGTGATATGATTCCATGCTGTATTTTGTTTAAGTTGAACAAAATTTTGTGTTTTATGAAGTCGATAAAAATCTGTAATGAAAAATGTAAACTGCCTATCATCTTTGGGTGTGACACTATCATGTATAGAAGTATTCACGTTGTGACGTAAATAGACAGCCAACATATTACTACAATACAATACTTGACTTTCCTGTCTGCTGTGTCGTATCGCATCCCTGACTAAAAAATGTATATGTACATTGTATCATATCACATCTCCTCTAAAACGACATCAATAGACATGTCCGTGAATGTGTTACAAAGATTTTTGTATTTTAGTAAAGTCGATTTTAATGTTACTTTGCGGGTTTATTCAATAAATTTTTTTGTTTAAATGTGTATGAAGTTTTATGAATGAATTCCACTATATGCGCCATAGAACGTTAAAGTATTCTTACAAAAATTAAGTAAAACTGAAATGCAGTCAGCAGGATTCCGAAAGGCGCGACCACCTAAAGTGGTAAATTTTGCAACAGATTTTGGGATTTTTTGCACCATGCTATGGTGAAAATATACTACCTGAACGTATGACTCTAAAAATTTGTCTTTCTGTTTTAGCCATACCACACATTCGTGAAAAGAAAGTTAGTACAAGGCGGTATATGGATTACTCAGAAGCAACGTTGATGAAATGTCTCGAAAAAGTAAGGAATAAGGAAATTACCCAGAGACAAGCAGAAAAAATGTATAAAATACCTAGACGAACCATTAGCAATAAATTAAAAAATAGGCACTGTAATAGGCCCGGCAAACCAAGAGTTCTTTCTCTCGATGGAAAGAAAATATAGTATAATATGTTGATTTTATTTTGATTTACGGTACAAATACCTTTGAATACCCAAAAGAAATAGATCAAAATATTTACAATTTATGAACAATATGAACATATATATGATTCTTAATTACATTAAAACAGTGTGGCAATGAAAACTAAAATATTTATTAGTATCTAAAAAAATATGTGTAAATAATGCTTTTTTTTAAACTCTGATAAATTTGAAGACACATCCATAACTTCTTTGGGCCCACAAGACACAGGAGGCCTGTTTAAAGCCAGTGGGACTATGGCATTCCCAATAATTGGAGTATGTTGTGAGGCTGAGGGTATCAAGGAGGGGAAGGAGATGGGGGAGGGGAAGTATCTGGCTATTCAGATCTGGTTAAGAAATATGGTTAAAGCCATATCATGCAACATTTCGATTCTGAATGGTGATCTTTCACAAAGGCAATACTGAAAATATATCGTCTACTGTAGAATGTGCCACAAATATACTACATATTAATATTATAGTATCTTTGTGTGAAATTACATACAAATTCATTTTAATTTATTTGCACATGCCAGATTTTTCAGTGAGCCCGGTACTATATACAGTCTATACATTTAGAGGTTTGCAGTGCCGGCCCTCGACCAAATGAGTCCTGGTGCGATGTGGCAACATCAAAATTGCTTACAACAATTACGTTACTAGGAAGTACTGCAAAAATGACCCCACAGTGTACAGTATGAAGCTGCAGAATATATATTTTTTTGATTTGATTTTACGGATTCTTTCGTGCTAGCTGGAGCTTATAGCAATACCCCTCATTTTTTACTATCTTACTAGTACTGCGGCACTTTGGCCTTATTACTATCATCATCTGATGGTTGTATTTACTTGACTGAGTTTAATTTTACATTGCATGAGTTTTTAGGGAAAAGATCTTAACTGGATAAAAAACCCTAAACAAGGAAAAGTAGAAAAGGCAAACATTCAGTCCTGAACTATTTACTTTTGTTTGATTATTTACTTTACTGATGTTAAATATTTCATTTGTAGGCTGCGTTCTCAGGAATCTGCTGCCCTAGTCCTGTGGAAAAAAAGCATTTTTCATTCATAGGCTGCAACCTCCTTTGATTTGTTGTCCTAGATTCCTAAGGGAAAAAATAGGGAAAGAGGATTAGTGCCTAGCGGTCGATAGATTTTTGTTGTTATTATCTGTCGTCCGATTCTTCGCTGTCGAGATCATTCTCATGGAACTTTAGGATCATGTGTTTTGGCATCTTGTGAATGTAGTGGAATGGTAGATCGTCTGGTGAGTTATATGCACCCAGTCCTTTCATGAGTGGATTATCCGGGTTTAGAGTATTGTAAAATCTTGTGGTGATTTTGTGTGCGTATTGTTGTAGTGTTGGTATTTCTTTTTGTTCGTGTAGGTGTTTGAGGTTTGTGTAATTGGGTGTGTTGTATGTGATTTTTATGCATTTGTTTTGAAGTGTTTGAAGTTTGGTGTAGGTGGAATTTGATAGATTACTCCAAACCGCGATAGCATATGTAAGAACTGGTCGTATTTGGCTCTGATATAAGAGAAGTTTCTTCTTCTCAGCTAGCGGACTCTTTCTCTTGAAGATTGGGCTGATTGCGCCTATCGCCTGCTGCGTTTTATTTCTCGCATTTTCTATGTGTGCTCTCCAGTTTAGGTGGCTGTCCATGATGAGGCCTAGGTATTTCACTTCGGGCTTCCAATCCAGTTCCATTTTTTTTTAGGTATTTTAGGAACGTAATGGCTTCAGTCTTGGTTTCGTTCAATTTGAGCCTCCACTTCTTGTAGTAGTCTCCGATCGTGTTGAGACCCGTTTGAAGGTATTTTACTGCCAACCTAGGCGCTTTGGATGAGGCATATGGACCTATGTCGTCAGCGTAGGTTGCTTGTTTGCATCCGGTGAGTATAGGGACGTCGTATGTGTATAGATTGAAAAGGTGAGGCCTGAGCAAACTTCCTTGCGGCACGCCTTTGGGAACTTCTCGTCTTGTAGAGTTTGTCTCCCCGACTTTGACGGTGAACGTTCGGTTTTTCAGGTAGGCTTGTACTATTCGATTTATGTACGTAGGTGTTTTAGTGATGTACATTTTGTGGATTAGCCCATCCATCCATACTGTGTCGAATGCTTTTTCAAGGTCTAGAAGTGCCATGGTTGTGTATTGTTTAACGTTGAAGGCTCTAGAAATATGCTCCATGACACGTGTAAGTTGATTGGTCGTCGAATGTTTTCTTCTGAAACCGAACTGTTCGTCTGGTAGTGTCATGTTATTGTTGTGATGGGAGAGATATCGATTGAGAATGACTTGTTCCAAAACTTTGCTGAGCATTGGTAGCAGGCTTATGGGGCGGTACGATGTTGGATTTGAACGATCTTTCTCCACATGTGTTTGGGGAAGTAAAATTAGGTCTGCTAGTGTGCTTTCTACCATTCTGGTTACCACCAGGTCGCTCATTCCGTCTGTTGTAGCGTGTACTACAGTTCCACAATAATAAAAACTTGCCTTCCGGAATGGATAACAAAAGATTTAATAAAAAGATTTTTTTTAAATCATCTAAAAATTAAAAGACAACTAGTAACCTATTACTGAAAACTGATTATACTGAGATACAAAAAAATATACCTGTAAACAAAACTAAAACAAAAAAACAGCAATCTGGCTGCTTATTTAAAAAAATGTGAAAATAATTCTAAAAAAACTTGAAACGTAATAAATAGTACCACTAAAAACCAAACACTAAACCTTGTTTAAAATTAAAGATGGGTGAATAAATCATCACGGAAGCACTCAAGATATGCCAAAACTTCAACGACTCACTACTTTTGTAATATCGGCGCTTCCTTGGCTGGTATAGTATATTCAACAAATACACCCAGAAACGACAATATTATATCAAAACATGGGAGGGAACATATATGAAACCCACAACTGAACTCAAAATATTAGCTACAATAAAATCTCTAAAATCAAACGCGATTGCTGGACACGCTTATACTTTAGTTTAATCCAGTCCCACCTGAATTACATAATAGAAATATGGGGAAACACATACATTACATACTTGAACGAATTACAAATAATAAAGAACAAAGTTATAAAAAAACTTAATTATAACCCAGACACCCCCACAAAAAAATATATCAAGAAATGAACTTGCTGAAAATCAGAAAACTGTTACAATATAGTATATGCCTATTAATCTACAATCTATTTACACAAATCTGTTGGCCAAGGTATTTGACTTTTCTTCGTTTGAGAGTGCCAGGGTCGTTGAGTTGATTTGTTTCAGGGGAGAGATGCTGTTGTCTTGATAGCGCAAGGCTTTTACCATTTTCCAAATTGAATTATCCTGTGTACTGAGGGATGTTTTCTACCCAGAGCGTTGATTGCTGTTTTGAAGCACCTTTCTCGGGTATTTAGGTGGATTCTGCGGAGTCTATTTTTTTCTGCGATCAGAAATTTTATGTGCGGTGTGAGCTATCCCTTCTTTGAACCCTTTCCAGTCGGCTTTTTAGAAATCAAGTTGAGTTTGAAAAGTATATTTCCGTTTTTATTGGATCTGAAGTTATTCCAATCTCGATGTTGGAGTTTAAATCACCTCCTACAAGTACTCTTGTACCTAGCGCAAGTAGTTTATTGAGATCGCCTCTTGTGATATTAGCTGAGTTTGACGGGCAGTACGCCGATACAATTGTGGTTGTTTCATAATTTATCTCCAGTCTGACAACAGTAGCTTCCATGGTTTCTAGTACAGGTGTTGGTGTTCTGGTTATTTGGAGTCCTTGGCGCGTTAGGATGGGTGTTCCGCCAGCTGCGCGTGTCCTCCCATCCTCAGGTGGCACCCTATCATCCCTGTAAATGTCGAAGCCTGGCACTCTGAGTCTGATTTTTTCAGTAAGGTGTGTTTCGCTGAGAAGAATTATATCGATTTGTAGACTGTTGACCATGTCTAGCAGCTCTTCTATTTTATTTTTGATGCTGCGTGCGTTCCACATTAGTATTTTCACCACAGATGCATTATTATCCATCGATGGTATCGTTGAGAAGTTCCATGAGAATGATTAGCTTTTCGGCTTTCGTTTTGCAGGTGGCCAGTCTGCTGCGTACTCTGATGAGGCCGTGCAGGAGTGACATAATGTCCTCGTCGTCAGAGGAGCTATTGATGGTCGGTTCGGCTTACCCATATTATTTCTTATTTATTGACATGATGGAGGGTTATGTACGCAAGCTATAAACGAAACTACTGCCATCTATATGCAGTATTATTAATTGTTTTTTGTTTCCTTCCTTGACCGGTCAAAATCACTTGAAGAAAGAGATAGCAGTCTCATATAAATAAAAATCGGGTAGGTATATCCTAGACTCTATTCCGATTGCAATTGAGTTCGGGATGAACTTTGCAATCATCATAATATGTATATGCAATCATCATTTTATATGGCAGACAGAGTATTGCACTCACCGCTTTGTTCTGCTGAAATAAAACATTATTATTATTATTATAAGGATAGCAGCCAATAATATGGGATTTAAAAAATGGAGGATAATATTAACAAGTCTTGAACTTGAAGTATGATATCGGTGTAAATTGAACTGGTTTCATTAGCTAAGTTGGTTAAGCGGTTACCCCGGATAGGTAGAGGTCCTGGGTTCGAGTCCCAGATGTGACTGAAATCTTTTTATTTTTTTTTGTTTTTTCGGTTTTGTGGTTCATTTGGGATGTGTTAATAATATCTTCTTCAATGATTAAATATGTATTACAATGAGGTTTACAAACTTCAATAAGTTATAAAAAATAAATTGAAGTATAAATATTCATATAGCACGGTCCCACTCTTTCATTGGAAGTTCTTGCAGTTCCAGCACCTATACCCTCTCATTCTGTATCTGTCTCGTTTTGATGTCCGCGTGTATTCATGAGAAGAAAGTGGCCAGCCAAAACCACTGTAATTTGTCAGTAAAAACTTATTTTCTTGTTACTTTCGATATATACATTGTATATTTCGATATATATATTGTAAACCTAAAATATGAGCTGTGTGTTTAGAATATTTACAGAGATATTGAAATAATTAGAGACATGTCAACTCAGTTGAAAGCACTGGCAAGGAAAGGTTAAACTCATTGAATTGAGGGTTATGACCCGTCTTATTTGATTTGATTGACCGTGAATTCTTTATTTGTTGAGTATATGAACGAAAGTGAATGGAAGACGTCAGGGACACCCGAGGAAGACATGATAAAGTGAATAAAATATTTGAGGTGGCTATGTCAAAACCACCTAGATTACAAGGCCGGGACACTGAATCAATTTGGCCTCTTGTATAAGAAATCACAAAAAAAAATTATAATGTATATTTTTAAAATCTCATACAAGTTAAGAGGTCGATTTTATGCAGTGTCCCGGCCTTGTGATTTGTAAAAAGGGACCATCAAATATTCTCCATAGGGTTTCATGTAAAGAATTATGTACGCTTTTACTTTTCTTTTATTTTTCCCATTTATGGAAGGTGTCATGTTAATTCAATAATAATTTTGATAGCATTACATATTAGACATCATAGAATAAAGCATATGCACTAGAAATGTTTTTCATGTAGATTTAAATGGAAGCAAATGAAGACTTGGTAACTTTTGGTTCTAGCCCCAAGAGAGCCAATGAAAATACAGCGCACTGTCTCTCTTATATTGCCATTCCATTTGATCGAAACGTTGGAAGTTTAGGACTCGCAGAGCTACCGCGTTCTGTCCATGTCCGACAAGCACTCTTCCTCCCTCTCGCACCGCCGTACCGCTCTGACGTTTTATTTAAATCGTTCATAATTTAAGCAGTAGATGAGAACACATTTCCCATAGACCGCGCAGTATACGTTCAACAAAGGGATCGGGAGTCGGGATCATTTGCGGACAGCAAAATAACGTTTATTCTCCATACGACCCAACTCCCTTACAAAACAGACACTCTATGCAAGTGGAATATAATAAATATGTTTATCAAATGGCCGTGTCTACCATACTAATGATTTCTAGTATTTGGAACCCCAACACCAATTAACATTTTTCTTCAACAAATTGTACAATACTAACCCATCCCCACCCTCAAAAGCGAGGAGACAACCGCCATCCAGCTTGTGGCCACTGCCATTGTCTCAGTCCCTTCTGAAAACTAACATTTCACCACCAAAAAGTTCTGAGGTTAAAAGACTTGAATTTAATCAAGTCTCTGTCAGCACTATGACATCGACATCAGTCACCAGCCACAACATTATTGTATAAATGCGAGCGTTTAGTTTTTAACCCCGTAACATGCTGGTAGTAGAAGAGCTTTATCCTATGTGAGTTCAGTAAGCTGCTGTCGACCGCAACAGCTGTAAAACCTAACTTCCTATTATTTGATGAATGTGCAGCACAGTGATTCGCCTTCAAAACCTCAGCTACAGTCGACTGGGGCATGTACACGTCCCGCGATTTGACATTCACAACCGTAAACGAAGCAGCATTAACGAGGTAGTTTAAATGAAGCGACATCTCATCGCAAAAAGTATCAGGGTGTGAGAAGTTTAGTTACTCAATCCCACTCCTCTGGCTATCCCTTACGTTGACACACCGCTTGCATGCTACTTTGGTCCATTACATTTTTCAGATGGACTAAGAGGTCAAATTTTGCCAGCATCAGCCGTATCCAGGATTGGTGGTCACTTCGTTAGCAGGAGCATCGGTTACGCCCCCTGAAGACGGTGCCAATAACTCCTGCATCTTGACTTCAGTAGCAAGAATAAGGGGTACGGTCGAGGTAGACGGTCTAGACGGCTGCTGCATATAATTTACGTAGATCCCTTCATTGACTTCCTCCACTTGGTGAATCTATTCTTAATTAAAATGGGAAACTAATCTCAGTTTCGAGGGTGGGGGGCTTAAAAGGTTCCTTCAAGCACATACTGACAACTGAATTAGAGGCACTTCGACGTAAATTTACAACAGCAGTTCAAATGTTTTATAACACGAAATTTAAAAGACAAGAAAATAAACTAAAAGCATACTAAATTTATGTCGATCTCGTGATAAATAATAACAGGCAAGGTTATGTTATAATCTTTCAAATACAAATATATCCGTTGGAATAACTGACTAGGCTGGATGTTGGTATGAGCTTCAACCTGTGGTCGAGCAAACCCATCGGACGGTTCCGGGCAGTCCGGGGTCAAGTCACATCTCACATCAAATGTCAAAATATATTATTACGTACACATTATCATCTGTGGAATAGGGTTGTTCGTTTCCCTCACACTAATAATTTGGATCGTTTTTCGAGCGCCGTATCGGCAGAAAATTACCTTGATATGACGGTGCGTCGGGCAGTAGGTATATTTCTAGGAATAACGCAAAAAGGGAGGAATAGAAATGCGATTTTAGGTAGTTACAAATAATTTATTTTTATATACGTGGGGTTAGTCTTAAAACTAGAGTAAATCTTAATTAGACATAATAAATTCAATAAAACTAGATACGCAATTACTTAATTCTACTGTTAAAGTCTTTGTACTTAAAATTAGAGGTTCACTGACTTAGGTAATTACTTAATTCTACTGTTAAAGTCTTTGTAGTTGAAATTAGAGGTTCACTGGCTGACATTGTGGGAGGAATTATGATTAGAGTCAGGCACTTCCCTTTTTGGTGATGGATGTCCAGAGTCCAGTGGCTGCGTTGTATGTAGAGTCCTCGCGTTCGCACTACGTATTCGTGTACCTCCGGATCGGGAGTAGGTGCAACGCGGCGATAATCAGAGGCCTGGGCGGTCTCCGATGTTGATCTCCGAAGGGCGAAGATCAGTTACTTCCTTCTGGGATGGAAGCGTAAAATTCCCTCGTCGTCAGAGGACCTGGGCGGCCTCTCCAAGGAGCGAGAATAGGAACCTTCCTGGGCGGAAGGTTTCACTTGGCTGTGTGTCCTGGGCGGACTACTGCAACCGACTCTCCGTCCTGGGCGGACTCTTGCAACGACTCGTGCTTCCTCGGTGGAAGACTGCACGCGACTCGTGCTTCCTCGGTGGAAGCTTTCACTCGACTCTCTCCTAGAGCCCACTGTCCTTCTGTCTACCTGTCTACCTGTAGGTATTATCTTTTAACCCGCATTGTTCAGCGGCCTTTGTTCCGTCGGCGGCTCAATTCCTTTGAGGTGTTTATTGCCGTCCCATAAAATTCCAAAGGAATTGCGGACTTTCCCAAAATAGCAGTTAAGATTATATTATTTTAGTTACGATTTTTCAAACAATAGGTTCGGCTAGCCTTTGTACTAAATTCATTTTATGGCCGGTCTAATCTGGGAATTCCTATTATTTAAAATGCACATTTTAAAGCTAATATTTCGGTGAATTCGGTCAATTATTTTATGTGATTACAAAAGGCTATATCAATCGCCCCTCGTTTTCTTGACTGAATTCACGACGTATAATTTATATTAACTACTAGCTATTAAAACTAATTAAATATAAACACTATCTCTTTGTACGTCTAAAACTTAAGCTAACATGATGACAAAATAACTAAACAATATGACTTAATACTAATCGTCGTGGAAAGTTGCATTGGGTTTTTTTTTCCACGTATATATATGGTCCGTCTATAACTAGGAGGATTTTAAATTAGGCTTCGTCTAGCCTCTGTTCTTCCTGCGCAGGTGCCGGTCGCAGCTGGTCTGCGTGTACCTTACTTGGTTTCCCTTGGCGTTCGATCCAATAGACATTTCCTCGACCCGTTGGCATCAGTACCTTGTGAGGTCCACTCCACTTGGGGGCAAAGCCGGCGTGGAATCCCGCTGCTAAGTTCGATTGAGGGTGTTCCTTCATCAGGACCTCTTGGCCCGTCTCGTAAGTAGATCGGTTTTCAAACAGTGGGGCGTAGCCCTCGTTGTACTTGCGCTGGGAGTCCCTGATTGCTTGGTCTTGGTCTTCCCGTTCGCGTGCAATAGTGGCCGGCTCAGTAAATTCGTCGGATGTGTGCACCATCCATTCGCCGGGTCGAGGCAGGTCGTAACCTAGCAGGGCTTGGCTCGGTGTTATACCGGTGGCGGCATTCTGCCGGCCGCGTAGAGTCCCGAGGATTGTGGGCAAGTAGGTATCCCAGTTTATGTGCGCCTGACCTTGTAGGTAGATCCGTAGTCCCTTTTTTATTTCTTGATTGCGTCGTTCCGTGACGTTAGCCCGCGCGTGGTATATGGCTGTAGTCCAATGCAGGCATTGCCAACGCTCAATGGCGTGGTTCCATAGCGTATGTCTGAACTGGGATCCGTTATCTGTAAGCACGGCTCGGGGGTAGCCGAATCGATTGAAGACCTCTGTCTCTAACAGCTTTATTAAGTGTGGAGCCTTACTCGAGCGAATCGGGAAGGCTTCAACCCATCTACTGAAGAGATCTGTGGCCACTAATATGAATCGGTTCCCTTTGGTGGTCGTGGGGTATGGTCCCATCAAGTCGATGGCTACGAGTTCAAATGGTTTATTCGCTTGGGTACTACCAAAGGGGGCCGCCGGGCGCATTGGCCGGGCTCGTGTAGTCAAGCAGATCATACATTCGTGAACATGTTTTTCTATGTCGCTTCGCATGTTCGGCCAGAAGTAGTGGCTTCGGGCCGCCCTAAGGGTCTCCTTCGCCCCCGGGTGGCCCGCTACGGGGCTATTATGGTAGGCGGTCATAACCTTGCTGGTCATGCTTGTTGGTACCACCAACTGGGGCTCGCCGTGTGCCCTCCTCTTCCAGAGGTATTCTCCTATTCGATCATAACTCCGCATGAAGCGACGATCTTGTGCACAGGGATTGGCTCGTGTGCTAATGTGGCGAAGCCGCCTAAGTTTCCTTTGGGTGTCCTGGTCCGTCCTCTGCCGCTCCCTGATTTCTTCGGCTAATGCTACGTTGATCGGCGTTTCACTGCGCTCCCGATTCAGGTCTTCTACCTGCCGGGGAGGAGGATCACCCTCCAGAGGGACTTCCAAGTGCATCACGTGAGCACCTGATGCTTCGCTACTGTCTCCATTCGTGGGGTACACCATTCTGTCAAATTCTTCTAAGTCTGGGTTTACGGCCGTATTACTGGGCATGCGAGACAAGGCGTCGGGTAATTCGTTGTCCTTTCCCGGGCAATGTTCCAACGTAAAGTCAAACTCCTGGAGAAGCAACGCCCAGCGAGTCAGTTTGGTTCGTTTATCCTTCGCGTTATGTAACCACGTGAGAGCTTGGTTATCCGTCCGCAGTTTGAAGTGCCTACCTTCGAGGTACGGCCGATATCGCTTGATCGCCCACACGGCTGCCAGCGCTTCCTGCTCATTCGAATGAAGGCGTTGCTCGGATTCAGTAAATTTTGCGCTAGCATAAGAAATAACATCCTTCCCTCCGTCTGGACGGGAATGGTACAATACGGCCGCTATGCCGAACTTACTCGCATCCGTTTGAATAATAAATTCTCGATTAAAATCCGGTCGAGACAACGTGAGCGGGCCACTAAGTGCTTCTTGGACCCTCGTCATGGCATCCTGGGCGGCCGGTGTCCATCGGTACGGTCCCCGTGTACTAAGTAGGTCTGTCATCGGGGTCGCTAGCTCCGCGAATCGAGGGACGTACTCCCGCAGCCAGTTGCATAACCCTAAAAATCCTCTTAGCTCTTTCCGGGTCCGGGGAGGTGTGGCTGCAGCTATCGCTTTCTCGTGAATAGGCTGTGGTTGATTACCCCTGGCGCTAACCGTATGACCCAAGTAGTCAATTTGTTCCGCGACGAGCGTGCATTTTTCCGGGGCACAACGGAGTCCGAATTGTTGTAGTCGTTCGAACACCAGCCTCAGGTGGTACAGGTGACTTTCCACGTCGGGAGAGAATACTACTACGTCGTCTATATAGACCATGCAAAATTCTCTCAGGTAACCGGCGAGCACGACTTGACTCATAAGACGTTGAAAAGTTCCTGGGGCGCCCTTGAGCCCAAACGGCATTACTCGAAACTGATAGCATGCACCGTCAGGGGTAGCGAATGCGGTCAAGTGCTTCGATCCCGGGTCCATCGGTACCTGCCAATACCCCTTCGTAAGATCTAAGGTGGTGAACACCCTGGCCGTTCCGAGATCTTTCAGTATTTCGTGGATCACAGGTAGGGTTGATAGCGCTCCTTCGGAAACCTCGTTCAGTCGACGATAATCGACGCAGAATCGAAATCCAGTCCGCCCCTTTCGAGGGGCCATCACGACGGGAAAGCAGTATGGGGACCTGCTGGCTTCGATTACTCCATCCGCTAACATTCCTTCTAGCTGGTCGTACAGCTCCTTCTTCTTTGGATCCGATAACCGGTGAGGGGCAATGCGAATTGGATTTTTATCCTTTAGGTGAATGACGTGTGGTTGTAAAGGTGCGGGCCCTGCATATGGGCTGAAGAGCTCCTTAAAATCAGTCAATAATTTGTAAATGCCCCGCATCTGGTCTTCTGGGAGGTCAGGAACCTTTGGCAGCTCAACCTTCGCTCGGCTGGTAGGGAGATGCCGTGGAATTAGGTGCGTACTCATCCTCTCGCAGTGGCCAAAGTACAAACATCCCCGATAAAAGTCCACAACGGCTCTCTGGGCGGTAAGCCAAGCGTTCCCCAAAATTAGGGCTTCTCGAATTCCGTCTACGACCAGAAAATCATCTTTTAGCTCTTTATCTTGTATAGCCCAGAGAAGTGTTGTCTCCGCTGAAATAGTCATGGATGCGGAGGTGTGGGCCAAGTTTATTTTCTTCAGCGAGGATTCCTTACAGTCGTTTTGTGCAACTAGTTCGGCCCTGACGAGGTTGTGGGAAGCTGCTGAGTCGACAAGTGCTTCGAAGTCTCGTCCTTGAATCTTCACCCGGATTCGGGGCATGAAGGCGACATTTCCGGTTGTTGCGGTATTACACGTTGGATATGTGATGTGAGATTCCGCCCCGGGTGTGTCTGGTACTATGGCCGTTTCCGAATGTAAGTTAGGACGGCACGTTTCTATTAGCGGTGGCAAGGGTCCATTTTGCGCAATAATAGTGGGGATATTCGGTGTAAGAGGGGCGCCTATGTAAGATGCTGGGTCCCCGTGTGGTGCGCGAGCGACAGAGCGTTGCGGGGACTGGAGTGGATGTCCTTGAATCGGATGTATACCAGTGAGCACCTCACGTGGCGTTTTCTGGTACCCATGTGGGTTTATCTCTGGGGGCCCTGGGCGCGACGTTGTCCGACCTGGTCGTCGCCCGGGCGCTGCCAGTTTCCCGACCTACGGGGTTTTTTTTCTGGGCAATCACAGTTCCAATGTCTTCCTGGGCAGATCTGACACCAGGGTAAGGAGTCTCGCGGACCTCGAGCGTCGTTACTGGGTCTATGTCCCCTGTCCTGTGGTTGGGGAGGCGACGTACGGAACAGTGGCTCCTTCGGGAAGTCGATGTTATTTACCCGCGCAGTAAGTGTTTCCATGGTGTAGGCTCCGAAGATTAGACCCGCTTCTAATAATTCCCTGTAGCGGGGCCTCATTAGTCCTATAAACTCCGGGCACAGTTCGTCGATGCTTGCTTGGCCGAAAATGCGCCTGAACACGGCTCGCTTTCGTTGTAAGAAGCAAACGCCGCTCTCGTCGCTCCTCTGCTGGTCCCCGTATAATGTTGCAAGTAGGGACGTCCTTGCCCCATCTACGCCGTAGCGCTTTCGTAGCTGCGCCGAAAAGTCCTCCCAGCTCCATCGTCCTCGAATATGTGGCTGCCACCACTTTTGCGCCTCTCCCTGCAACCTCTTCACTGCTTTCTCTACCTTTGTTGAAGGTGAGCAGCCCGTCAAGCTGAAGAACTCCTCGCAAGCGAGAATGAACACTTCAGGTTCTTCCTCAGCCAGACCTCCGAACTGGTCTTCCAGAATCCTCGAATGGCACGAGGTATGCCCTATGTTGGCCATTATTTTCGATGACGGAGGTAGGCTATCAACCTCCACGGTCACTTCGGCCGCGGTCGCCTGGGTCGCAGTCGCCCGTGTTTTTCGCCTAACCGACGTCATTAATAACTAAATTTAAAAAATACATCTATACCTAAAAACATAACTAAGATTAACTTTTTTAAGGGCGCCAAATACTCTTTTGAGGGGGGAAGCATTAAACCCAATCTACACTATCAAGACAACTATTAAAACAGGATTGTTCGTGAAATTGAAAAAAAATACATGTATACTTAACAACCTAACTACTAATTAATTTTTAAGGGCGCCAAATACTTTTTGAGGGGGAAGCATTAAACCAACATTATACGAAGAGGACAATTATTTAACAAACACGATATACAGGACACTTTCAAAAAAATAAATTATTTATACTAATATTCCTCCTTTTTGCGTTATTTGTTATCTCAGGGTTTCGTGAGTCGGAAATCTACACTCAGATTCCTACTTGCCAAAAGCAAGCAAGCCCCACGTTTGGGCCGCCAATTGATATGACGGTGCGTCGGGCAGTAGGTATATTTCTAGGAATAACGCAAAAAGGGAGGAATAGAAATGCGATTTTAGGTAGTTACAAGTAATTTATTTTTATATACGTGGGTTTAGTCTTAAAACTAGAGTAAAATCTTAATTAGACATAATAAATTCAATAAAACTAGATACGCAATTACTTAATTCTACTGTTAAAGTCTTTGTACTTAAAATTAGAGGTTCACTGGCTTAGGAAATTACTTAATTCTACTGTTAAAGTCTTTGTAGTTGAAATTAGAGGTTCACTGGCTGACATTGTGGGAGGAATTATCATTAGAGTCAGGCACTTCCCTTTTTGGTGATGGATGTCCAGGGTCCAGTGGCTGCGTTGTATGTAGAGTCCTCGCGTTCGCACTACGTATTCGTGTACCTCCGGATCGGGAGTAGGTGCAACGCGGCGATAATCAGAGGCCTGGGCGGTCTCCGATGTTGATCTCCGAAGGGCGAAGATCAGTTACTTCCTTCTGGGATGGAAGCGTAGAATTCCCTCGTCGTCAGAGGACCTGGGCGGCCTCTCAAGGAGCGAGAATAGGAACCTTCCTGGGCGGAAGGTTTCACTTGGCTGTGTGTCCTGGGCGGACTACTGCAACCGACTCTCCGTCCTGGGCGGACTCTTGCAACGACTCGTGCTTCCTTGGTGGAAGCTTTCACTCGACTCTCCTTGAGCCCACTGTCCTTCTTTCTACCTGTCTACCTGTAGGTATTATCTTTTAACCCGCATTGTTCAGCGGCCTTTGTTCCGTCGGCGGCTCAATTCCTTTGAGGTGTTTATTGCCGTCTCATAAAATTCCAAAGGAATTGCGGACTTTCCCAAAATAGCAGTTAAGATTATATTATTTTAGTTACGATTTTTCTAACAATAGGTTCGGCTAGCCTTTGTACTAAATTCATTTTATGGACCGGTCTAATCTGGGAATTCCTATTATTTAAAATGCACATTTTAAAGCTAAATGTTTCGGTGAATTCGGTCAATTATTTTATGTGATTACAAAAGGCTATATCAACCTTAATGGCGCTTTATAATTTATTTTTATGCTAATAAAACTGATAAAAAACATATTTCTCTTCGTCTAGTGAGACGGGTAATATACATTTATGTATTCAATTTAAAAGTCGATAAATGCCCGGGTTGCCGGTAATGAAATTGAAAAAAATTAAATTAAACACGTTGGATGAATTCTGCTCGTAAGCAAATATAAAATGAAGTATCTGGTAAACAAGACCAGAAGTGGTCACAATCCAATATATATACCCGTATATATACATGAGCAAAAAAGGAATAAAATCCAATGACATTACAAACAATAGACAAAGTTGTAGAGCTCACAAAGTGGCAAGCAAAATATATGGTAATTGCCGTACTTTGATTTAGTACTGTCACGCGTTGCGTGAGGTCGTATGTTATTTTTATTTCTAACAGAAATGCCATATGCCTCCCTGTGTGACGAGAAAGTGTTTCCATTACACGGAATACACTAGTAAAACCAAGAAATAACATTTCTTTCATAAGTGCACACAAATTACTTATTATTATAAATAATACAATTATCTCCCAACTCCCGGTGATATTACTTTTACGTCATTGGGAAACACTCAGATAACGTACCGAATTTCTTTTTTTTCGATTAGGGAAAGATGGGGTAAAACGCGCAATCGATAATATATTATTTAACTTAATTATTTAAATAAATATATATTAAATCATTTCCAACCGGACTGATGACGCTTATATAGAATTCCTTTACTGACAGTGGGAAAGACACAAACTTTATAAAAAAAATAATTACGATTTGATTTCATAATATATAACAAACTACAACTACGTTGACATAAATTGACAATTTACTGTGGTTCGCGTTCAAAGGTGCGAAGATGATTGTACACCTTGACTTCGCAGCACACTTTTTTTCGACCATTTTGAAAACAAAAGATTCAAAAGTAAAATTTAATTATTTGAAAGTAAATAATACGTTTTATTACTTTGAATGTTATTAAGTAAAATTAAGAAAGGGAAGCTTAGTCGGTTTGAGCATGTTAAACGAATGAACGAAGCTTTCTTCGTTGTAAGGAGAATATATGACGCGAATGTAAATGGAAGAAGAAGCCCGGGATGCCCGAGGAAGATATGGGGAAGATACACAAATACATGAAGAATATAATATGTGGGCGTGGCTTATATTATGATATCGCTCGCCATACAATCCCATAGTCGTCACAGACGGATGCTAAAATGTTGTAGGGGGCGCCACCATCGACGACCTACTATGGTACTCTACATGATGGGCCATCAACTGGCCCACTACGGATGGGTCCATCGTGTAGTGGGCGTAGTGGCATCCGGTGGCTGCTGGCGCAGAGCGATGGAATGCGATGGCGCGAGATGGCCTTGTTGTCGGTTTTTCGTCCACATATCAAAGGATGGTGGTACCCCCCACACGTGGCAACAGCTCAGTGTCCGCTTGAACGTGTTTCGAAGATGATGTCCCAGTTAGTAACATTTACCTAGCTTCGAAATATTTTTCAACATAATGGCGTTAGTTTGGACATGTGATGAAACTATAAAATTCATCGAATTTTTACTTTGATTAATGTATATGAAATCCCAAATACAAAAATAAACGCTAAATACCTATTTTTTTTAATTATGGCTCTCCAAATATAGTAATTAAATTAAGTAAATAAGCATTTTTAAATAAATATTTCTGCATTTATTTCCTATTTTTATTATGTTAGAATTATTAGAATAGAGCAAAAACAAAACAATAACAAAAAATATCTAAAAAAAAACGTTTTCTGAATATCCGAATTAATTTTATGATATTAGGTAGAATATAATATCATCTTGTGTTTTAACCAAATATATTGCCGCAGCGGAATGTCAATCCAGAAGCACGTTGAAAGTAGAACTGAACCTCGCTATCGTGTAGTGGCGTTGCAAATATCGCCGGCCATCGCCAAGCCCTCGCATCGGCCAGCTAATGGGCCATCATGTAGAGGGGCCTTTAACTGGGTAAAATTTTTAACAATCTTCCGGAACGAGATTTTGTGAAAAAAATATCTGCATACACATTCTTATAGTACCTGAAAAATATCATAATATTTTCATTTAATTCAAATAAAATAAAAAAAAACTACCTTTTCGAAAACAAAAAAAAGCAGTGAAGGTTTAAAAAATCTTTTACTTTTATAATTTAATTTTTTTCGGGAAAACATAAAGTTATATTTTTTTTGTCATACTTTTTTTCATTTCCTCATTCTTGCATCAATTCAAAGGATCAACACGTGAAGTTTAAGATAAATATTAATCAAAATATCATGGAGTGAATGTGACTGTCTAAAATACTTGTACAACGATGAAGCTCCATTGGAAAATAATAGTGATGGTGCTGAATTACTGCGGACAGTATTTATTAGTTTAATTGCCATCTTTTTCCTGTACGCAATTTATAACAAAGTGGTTTTTTTGCCCCCGATCACATAACGTACCCTACTCCTGGCAGAATAGAGAGAAATGCACATATGGGTAGCCCGATGACAATCCCACGGAGACATCCGAGGACAGCAAGAAGACGGCTTAACTATGAATAATTAAGATATGATGATTTTAAGTAGGTATCTACCAAGATCTAGAAAGAAAGCATAAAAATAATGCACAACCGATTGGAAATTAAATTAACGATCTACTCTAGGAAAGACGCTTTGAATTTATGTGCATCCTGAACATTTTTTATATATGTATTCGATATTTATAGCATCTATAACCAAACTTATTAACCTAAAATATATTTTTGTAGTACATTCTTTATAACCCAACTTTACCAATTAAAAAAATACATGTTAACAGTTTTATGTTACTGACAATTTCACGAGAGCGCGCAGGCAAAGGACTTTGTTGTTCCGAGATCCAGAACTAACCTACTAATGGTAATGCCGCTCGGGAAAGTGATTCTACTATTAAATAACCCGTCCTTTCATACAAATATGTATCAATTTAATGTCGCAAAATTTATCACCATTATTATTTTTTAAATTTATTTTATGTATGTTTATTATTGGTTATAATTACTGTAAATGTACGTAAAATAATAAAAAATAAGTAGGTAGTAACTAAGCTAAATTCCGTAAATCTTACCATCAGTAAATTTGACGGTCTCCGTGGTTGAGTGGTTACAATCCTTTGCTACGAATTTGGAGGTCACGGGTTCAAATCCCGGCGTGCGTAAGTAAATTCTATTTGATGAAATTGTGTTATTTCACAATTTATTAAATAAAAATAATATGTAGTATATTTGCGGCACCTTCCAGAGTGGTAGATACTGCAATATCGCAATCGCCTTGGAGAAAGACCTACATTCAGAATCGAAACGTTGCTTCAAATGGCTTTAGCCGTATTTGGTGACCAGATCTGAATAGCCAGGTACTTCCCAACCTTCCTCTCCTTCACCCCTTCCCCTCCACAATACCTGCAGTCTCACAACATACCCCAATTGAGGATGCCATAGGCTCACTGGCTCCAGACGGTTGGGAGCAATTGGAACTCTTGTGTGGTATCACATAAAAATATTTAAAAAATCTACACTTAAGCAGGACGGCAAAAATAATATGTTTTTTAAGTGAAACATCTTTAACTTCGGATAGTAGGGAAGGGAGTAGATGCAATGACATTACACACAATATTTTTATAAAGAATATCGAGAAAAAACAGTTTGGCGGATTGATGATAGTTGGAGTGGATGGAGTGATGTTCCGAATATATATATATATTTAATCCCTGATGAATTGAACTGTTTTATGAAAGCATGCATGGCTGCAAGGTGGTTGCTATTTTACATTTGTGCAATAACATATCGATAGTTTCGATTCGTATAACAATCGGTACAGAAACAATATCTCGATTATGCCCAGCGCTAATGTATTTCTAATGTTTTGTTGACTGTCAAAGTGTGAAACTGTGAAGTCAATACGCGACGCGACGTTTTAGTGATTTTTGTGATAAATTATCTGATGTTTTCCGTAATAGTGGTGCATTTCTACTGAGTTTCTAAATAAAAGTTTCGGTGCATATTTCATTTTCATATTTATCAAATAATAGTGTTATTTTTCAAATGAAAGGTTATGTCTGAAAGTTCCAAGATTCAAGTCTTCGGGATTATTAGAAATAATAAATCGATCATGTTTGTGACGAATTAATGTTTTAAGGATAACTTTTCACTATTTATTAAGGGTAAACGTTGAATAAGAAATCTTCTGTTTACTTTTCCCCCCTTAGTTAAGCTTGATGTTTTAGAAAGTGTAATTCAATGATCATAGGCGTTCAATTCAATGATCATAGGTGTAAAAACAGCGTTCTTATAATTAATTCTGTTCAGCTACAGAATAAATCGTTGACATCTTTCTACTAAAAATCTTTGGTAAAATTCATCAATTCCGCTTCACTGTTGTTAACACGCATAGGTTTTTAAAATTAAACTTCCGTTCGGATTACTAAAAATTAGAAAAAATATTGGCATACACGAAAATGCAAAATAATGCATATAAATTCGATTTTTGTCTTAGTTTTTCGTTTTTTTTCTGTAAACCCAAACTAAGAATCTAATTACCTATTTTATATGTAATTAATATACTTATTATATTTAAAATAGGTTATTGAATTCTTAGTTTGGGTTAAAAGAAAAAGAAAAAAAAAATGAAGCCAAATTGTGTGATTTTTCCAAATATTTTTGTCACCTTCATCCTTTCAAATTTATTACGATTACGTTTTATTGCATGAAAATATCTTTTTTTTTGTGTGAAGGAGACGTCAGATCATATGAACAGAATAAGTATTTTAAAGGTTTCCCATTAGCTCGTTGTATAATTTTGTCTTAAATGATGACCTTCACAGATGTCTAGACTTTTCTTATCATTTGCCGTACAACACGGAAAATAGGTATGTTTTTTCACGTTTCAACAAAACATTGTGGATATTGTGAAGTGCCAATTTTATAACAGTTTTTCTTTACATTTATGGCGAGGTTATATACTTGGTGCAGCTACCAAGAAAAAACGAAAAGCCATCAGTTTCAGTGCCGATTTATCGGCATTTATTGAAGTATAGTTTCATACAATACATGTTAAAATATAAGTACATTATGCTACATACATACATAATGTATTATTGTATGCTTTACATTACCTATCTCACTAGGTGAGACCTGCTCTGTATTTATAATCAATTGCTTATGATCTTTTGGCAGTTTGCGTGGGTCGTTGTAGCAAGCATTTAGCCTTCCCAGGCCTTTCACATAATGTGCCATTATTCTTACCTTTGGTTGATAAATGATATTATTTATAATTTATATGACTTTAGGACATTCTGATTTTTATTCAATCATCGTCTTCTTTATGCAACATAAATGACTTCAACGTGAGCGGGCTGCCCAATATTAAAAAAGCCATGTCATCGAAAAGTTCGACCCTATAGCTTTTTTAATATTAGGCCGCCCGCTCGTGTGGAAGTCATTTATGTTGCATAAAGAAGACGATGATTGATTTACTTGTGTCCCTGCCATGTTTAGGGACCTTTTTTGACAATTTTTTTAATGACCTATTTTGACTAATTTAATTTAGAATTATTACTGATTATACAAGAATAATATTTGTATCACTCGAATGTAATTTTATTTGTTATTAATAAATATCACCATTATGGTAATAACTCTTTCTTTTTAATTGAATATTTTAATATTCTTAAAAATCGCAATATTCATGTGATTGTAATTCAATTCACAGTAAGGGCAACAAATGAAATAATTTAACATGTTTTTACTTTAAAAAACAACATGAATGTACACAATACTTTAACCTTTGGAATGCCGAGCTCCCGCGATTTAATACCTTACTAAATCTCTATATTCGTGATCTATTTTTGAGTTTATTTTCGTAATAACTTTTAAAGTTTTTTTTAAAGTTGCTTTAAATATATGCGTACCTATCAAAAATTCATTTGAAAAGATTCCTCAGTTTCTTGTACCAGGTAAATGATTAAATTTAGTTTATTTTTCATTGCTGGCAATCCGTGTTTTTATTCATTTATAACGGCCTCACTAGACAATGTCTATTCTGAGACGGGCAATTTGTATCTTTAATAATTAAGGAAGGGTAAGGATGCATTAACATTTTTAAACAAAATTGTGGCTATGTATTCCAACCACTTCCTAGATGTGGAGTTTCCTCAAACTTTATAAGTGTTTTTTAGAATCAAATATAAAATTTATTGTTAAAACAACCATTGTTACATAGTTACTATATTAAATTGATATTTTTAATGTACCTATTTGTTTATTTTGTTACCAATATAAATATGTCTTAATACTTGAGTCGGGCCATGTCAAGAGTCAGAATAACAGGAGAGTATGTATGAATGTGAATGAAGCAAGGAGTGTATCCTAAGATCGAGGTGTTTGGCGGTCCGTCCTCTCTGCCTACCCCTGCGGTGAAACGATGTGATGGTTAGTTAGTTAGTTTGTGTTTGTCTTTGTCTTTGTGTTTGTGTTTGTGTTTGTGTTTGTGTTTGTGTTTGTGTTTGTGTTTGTGTTTGTGTTTCTGTTTGTTTTCTGTTTGTTTTCCTGAATAAAGTAAGTTAAGTGGTAGAGGTACCCATGATAGTTCTGGGGAATAAAAGAAAACTAATGATTCCAGTGATTTTTTCTAGCTTTTTACAAGACCAACAACAGAGGAAAGAAGATATTGATAATTGAAAACTACACCTATTCTGTTCACCAGACGCACTCGGGCAAATGTAGATGGGCCTGTACTTACCGTTATATCGGCTGCAACGCTGTGGTTCACACGTACAATGATGTTGTCATTGTCTATAAACCCAACCACAATCACCCCCCCAAGGGCATTGAGCTACGGAAGGGACGAAACTAACAAGAGGTAGAAAGATGGAGTGAAAGAATATATCATTAGAGGAATGACCTGTCATATCGTCCCCGTTCAGTTAAAAGTCACCAATCCTGAAACACGGTTTTGAGAAAACTTATTCTACCGGTATTTGAATGGAAGATACCCCGACGAACTTACGTCATTGATCCCTACGTCACCGGTGCATAGTCGGGAAACACGTCAAACACACATCCAACATTCGTAAATGGTTGACATTCGCCACGTGAGAATGAGTCACTTCTACGACTTGTTCTTGAGTTCAACAACTCAGCTGTGGAATGATTTGCTGGCCTCTGTGTTTCCTCCTTCTCACGACAACCCCTTCAAGACCCGGGTTCACTCCTTCTTTCCCCAAAAATGACTTTACACATCATCCCCAAAGGTGTGAAAATTTTCCTGTGTGGAGTTAATATACCCATGTAAAAAAAATACTCCCATTTGTACGGTTTTAATCTTTATCTGTTATTATGCAGGTCGATAAAACTTTAAAATGTATTTTATATAAATTTTAAAATTATAAATCTGATTTTATCTTCATATCCTAACTATCATAATATGAAAATAACTATCATAATATGCGGTATCTCGAAAATGTGTTTCTGTGATCAGCAGTTTTTACCTGAACGGGGGAAAATATAGTTAAACGTCAACTGATGTGGAAGACTTTAAAACACAATAAGGAACTCCAGTCCAATTTTTTTTTATTATTATTTTTTTTTATCAATAGTGATGTTCAAACTTAAATACCAGTATATTTAGTTTTTTTTTCTAAAGTTAGTTTTCATGGTGAAAATTATTTTCAAAGTTTCAATTTTTCAAAGGCGGCCAAAACGCTCCAAATCTATGGCTGTATGACCAAATCGGTTTTGATCATTTTTGAGGTTAGAATGTCAAAACAAGGCTTTATCATACATAATTGTGTATTCTATTCATGGTAAACCATAACTAAACACAGGTAAATAAAATTATGTACCTTTTTAGAAACTTTAACTCAAAGAATAACAATAGTATTGACCATTAACATTATCATAATATCCGTATTGATAATTGGTTTGGTCATGAATACTCTAATTTCTTTCATGAATAATAGTTGTTTATATTGAACAACAATTATAGAGCTTAAAGTCACCCAAATTAAGTTAAAATTTTGCCAAAACTAAAAGAATACATGTTTTAAATATAGAACAACATCGAAAAATAAAATCTTTCATACTAAGCCAAAAACAGAATGCTCCCGTGGAGTCAGATTTTCCAAATGCATTGGTACCAACATAAGACGGGTGTTTTGGTGAGCTGATTTTTTATTCAATTTTAAATAACGATTTATAAATTCTACGTATAATTATATATAATGAAAGTTATATGTTCAGAATCGTCGTTTGCTGATCTGTATGAATATATATTTTTCAAGTCATTATATTTTTCGCTGGAGTTCCTTATTAAAAGCGCATTTCATCGAGGTGATTTAATTACTAAATGACGCTATATTAAATAGTCTGATTGAATAATAATAGGAGGGCAATGGTTAAATCTATGCAAACATAATTTCTTCATTTAAAATTTATTTTCTCTAGTTCTTATCCCCGATGCCATAGCAGCCAAATATGAAAATAATTAATTAAACATTGATACGCATTGAACATACTTAGAGAAGTTTAAAATTAAGCTACTTTATGGACTCAAAGTCAATGTAGGCAATCACAATGAAAAGGAGTGATTTGACAATATCTATTTGCATTTTATATTATGCAGTTGCTTTGAACATCCCTCTGTTTGGGCAGCCTTTTCAAATGTTTTTTTAAATTAAAATGTGATTTACCTTTTAACTAATTTTATCTTAACTATCAGCATAACTCCCAGACTGACATAACCCACTCATGAAATGTGCAGAATTTTAAAATGTCAATAAATATTCTCACTATGTGGTGAGATCAAACCTGCAACTCAATCAAAAATCAAACGCATGTATGTTTGACTTTTGGTTGAAACATTTATGCGTTTGACTTTATACTTTGACTTCTCCATAGCGCTATGTACATACCATAGCTCTATGGAGGTCATCTTTGTCTTTGTATGGTTATTGAAAATTTCCATTATTTTGAAAAAAGTTAATACTAACTTTTATTTTAATTTATTATTAATTACATATGTTATTTTTGTAAGGGGGTTGGGTAGAATAAATACAAATATATTTTATTTTTATTTTTTGGTTTTATTTTACATAGTTACCTAATTACATATTGTGGAATTTTTTGGGTTTAATTTTAAAAAGTTATGTGCAAAGAAATAAAAGAATAAATACCAACCGTCCGATAATGGTATGCAACAATATGTAAAAAAATAAATACGCAATTACAAACAACAGCAAAAAACAAGAAGGAAGAAAGTTTGCATCTAGTTGAAATTAAATGAAAATAAGAGATTCGAGAAATTTGGTAAAGTTTGGGGGCTATCGCCAAATATGTCCGGAATCCTGCCACCACAGTAGATGTTGTATAGTCGACACATTCGCACAAGAGGTTGGGATAGAGGTCGAGAGAAGGTTAAGTTGGTTCTTTAAAAAGGAATATGGAAAGTTTCGGGGTTTCTTAGACGGTGATTGATATTAATTTGATTGAGGCTAAGAGGGAAGATTCTACATGGTTATTTATAATTTTGAAAAGAAATTTGATATCATTTTTGTTACGACGGGGGTAAGGTACAGTAACTTTGGGGGTGATTCTACATGATAGCATAAGTAAAAAAGATAAATAAGTTTTATCGAAATTCCTACGGTTTCATAGTTTTCAGGTAAAAAATATTTATTTGTTTGGGCGGAGAAAAAAAATCAATGGTCCATATTTCGAAAAAGTTATTCATCTTTTTTTGCTTGTGGCGTCATCTAGTATCACCTCCTGAAGTTAGTGCACTTTACTCCCGGACACCCTGTATGCAAGCATATCGAACTCGGAAGCTCTCACGGGCCAAATATACAAGGTCTAAGTCAATGTGGGCTGCGTGAAAACAACACATTCGACGCATTTGGGACGGAGGACTAAAGTTGGTAATATTATTTGTGATTGTGCTCAGGTGGATTATAAGTAATAAGAAATATAATAATTTAATTGTGCATTATTTAAGCTAGAAAAGAAGCGTAACGACATATTCAAACTTATGCTCATATTATCTCGATTGCAAAGAGATAAAGGATTTATATCTGGTACCACTCATTTAACATAATTTTTTGATACTAGTGATTTTATGTACAAAAATAAAACTAATCATGTATATTATACTTGTCATCATCACGGTGCTACGTCCCAGATTGGGATTTGCTACAAATGTCCTCCACCGGCTGCAGTTGCTCGCCACTCGCCTTCAGTCCTCCATCCTTCCTGCCATTTTATATATTACTTATATAAGATTGATTTTGAAAAGCCAACTGAAATTACAATTAATTATATTTCCTTTCCAGCCTTTTACGTGAGCTCCAGAATCGGAAAGCAGCTCCTGTTTTACAGGGGCTATACCTATTCCAGTCCGTCGCACACCCTGACTGGAAAGACCAGGTGGTACTGTTCCTCCAGGTCCAGTAAGGGCTGTAAGGCCTTGGCTCATGTAGAGAATGGTCTGATCGTGTACTCCATTCCTACGCACAATCATCTGAACCCTAAGGCTCACCGAAACGTCATGGGATACACGGTCTGGCAATGACAATGAATTTTTGTCATTTCACAGAATTTGACAAAGAAAAATAGGATTACTGTGTGATGATTATAGAGAGTATGAGGATTATAATAATATATTCAAGGTGTCCGGGGGTAAAGTGCAGTAACTTCGGGAGGTGATTCTGCACGATAGTACAAGCATAAAAAATAAATAACTTTGTTCGATATTCTTACGTTTTAACACTTTCCAGGCCGTGCCTGGACCCTATACGGCATGCATTTCTCGCTCAGTTCGCCGGCACTTTACGCACCTTCTATCCTCATCCGGCCAAGCTCGTACTCCGTTTGTGATAATATTTTCGGCTAATCGACCGAGCCTGTACTATGAGTTTGTGGTACGAGTGCTTGAGTGCGTCGACTAAACAATGAAACAGTGGATTGAATTCAACGGAAATTCAGGCTCTGGTCATTGATGTTGATTCCGATATTGACTTTGATGTGTGAAGATGAAATTAGTGATTTGGGAGGTAAGTTGTTTTTATTGTTGTTTTTTTCTGTTTGCGTCTTGTATTCAAATTTTTGATATGTTACGTCTAACTGCAATTTTTTTGTAGGTTGGGTTTATCGAGAATTAAATACGAAGAGGAAGGGCTTTGCGGAATGTATTAATGCTGTAGGTGAGATTTTGATTGAAGAAGGTGAGATGGACTTGGCAGCATCCCAAAGGCTACCGGGGAAAGCTAACCGGCTTTTTGGGCGTCATTTTGCTGAGCGCATTCCAGCTTCTAAATCGAAAGCAAGAGCAGTTTGCGCAAGAGTATGCAAGGTGTGCGCAGAGCGCATCAAGAAGGAAACTGGCAAGAGGGGACGAAAAGAGACAGTTTTTTACTGTCCGGACTGCGATGTTCCCCTTTGTCTGCCCGAATGCTTCAGAAAATACCACATCCAACAAAATTATGTATAAATAACATCAGTAAGATTGTGTACTGCTTTTTTTTGGATCATTTGTTGCATCACATTTGTCGATAAATAAAAACTATTTATAATTATGAAATGTGTTGTTTTATTTAAGAAATATAATATAATACTTGATAAATAATGGTTCTAACATATACATAATGGAATACCACTATATGTATAACTGTTTTGTGTATAAATATGAATGAATGAATTTATGCCAAAAAGCCTGTCCGGAAGGGCTTTGTTCAATGAGGGGAAGCCGGCCAGCGCATGCTTACGATAATTGCGTCACGAACTGCACCCGAACGCGGCCGAATAAGCTTAGCACTCTTATCCGGGTTATTCAGGTAAAAATGTTTAATTGTGCAATTGTTTAAATGTTTAAACTCTCGTTGTTTGTTATCGTTTGTGTGCGGTTTCCATGGATACAGCTCAGACATAAATGTACAACTTTGCCCCTCTTCACTCCCGGCGTATTTCTCACATAAGTTTGACCTTCCACTAGAGATTTTTAGCCGTTATGGCTTTATGTATGAAAAAAAACCATGGATTAAAAAAAAGTTATTAATATTTTTTACTTGTACTAACTATCATGTGGAATCACCTCCCAAGTTAGTGCACTTTACCCCCGGACACCTTGTATAGTGTGTGAGAATTATTTAGTAAATGAGTTTAATTTTATTGTTCTTCAGTATTATATAATATGTTTCACGCTCATACGGCGAACTTCAAGGGGTGGAGCAATCTAACAAAAAGTTCTTCAAACAGCGATTTTATATATATTTTTTAATGTGGTGTGAGCTTGGCTTTCCCTTTCACTTACAAATGTGATGCACATCAATTGTATTAACACGTATTCACGTAACATCTGGCAAGTGGGGGTAGGGGTTTATAGATCTCTCTATGAAAGTTGAGTTGAGCACAGTGTCTACTCACACAGGTGCATAGCTTAGATACAGCATGTTTCGTTTTAGACTTCAATAAAAAAAATCAATAGTGATAATAAAAAATAAAAAATATTAAAACATAAGTAATATAAATGTTAAAACACTTTAAAGTTCGAAGTCAAAGCATGTTGAAGTCGGTTATATAAAATGTATTTTAATATCTATTATATTAGTACGCTTGAGTCCTATGTGAATGATCATTAACATGCTGTATCCTTTTTTATGTGTGTTCTGTTTATCAGAGCGAGGGTGAGCAATGTCAACACGTCGATAATTTTTGCCTATATATAACAGTTCTCAGTTTAGCAGCGTGATGTTTCGATAAACTTACTACATTTTTTTGACGCGTGGGTCAAAACTGAACTGTTTTCTCGCGGCGCTACTGATTGCCGACCGCCTGTCTGTAGCGGCAGCCACTTACACTAGCCAATCTAAAATCCAAAGACAGTGGAAAATTTATCATGGCAACCGTCAGTCGCTAAAAATGCTAAACATGACGTTCATTTCAAATAATATGTACACCAAAGACATAAATAAACTCAAAATAATATGTAAAGGCGAGTCCTGTGACTGGACTGTTTTTTCGAAACTACAAAAAACATTTGTTTTCGTGCACATTCTGTCTCCTGCTAAAATGTTTTATTTTGGTTAAAATCGAAACATTTTGAGTAGACTTGATGTGATCCAGAATAATCTTTTGAATATACTGCATATTTTTATAGGTTGGAGTAAAATATCATTGTTTTGTTTTTTGTTTGAATAAAAAAAAAACAATATAAATGACAATGAATGTGTTTATCACAATGTTGTCCTTTAAAAAGTTCTAAATACGAGGGGTGTAATGCTATTAGATATAGCAGATAAAATAAGAGAACACATAACAGTTAAATAAAATTTCAAAAACTGTTATGAAAGAAAAAAAGAATTTCTAAATCCAGTTTGAGCATTGTACATAAGCCGACATGTACTGAGACAGATGCGAGCATAATATTATTTCAAACAAGTTTAATATAATATGTAAACAATTTTAAATTTCCAAATTACATATTATGCAATTTTGTTTCGATTTATGAAATTTGTGTTATTTTTGGTGAAATTCGCGTTATTTTTAGTGAAAGTCACGATATTTTTTGGAAAATTTGGTTGTTTTCACCACAAACGATGGTATTTTGCAAATAAAGTGGTGCATGTTTTTTTTTTTCAATTTTATTTTGTCATTTAAATTTTTTTTTGTTTTTATAAAACAAAAATATTATGACAGAGTGCGGCGTTTTCAACATGAAATTAACTGTGTGCCATATTATGGCTATTCAAACTTGTCAAAACCATAGATAAATAAATATTTCGAATGTACAATATTACTTTCTTATTTTAAAATACGAAAGTTCAGGGTTATTTACTCAAAAATGGGAAATCATTCACAAATGAAAATTATAAATTTCGCACAATTATTCTTTAGGTAGCAAAGGTATGGTTATACGAACCTTTTTTTTTAACCGAAAGTAAATAAAAAATATTTATAATGATGCCACAAAGTGAATACCAATCGTTTGAAGAAATTAAAAAAGTATTTGTTTTTTATTGAAAAATTACCCTTTATAGTTTTGCGGTATGATTATAAAACATGATGTATAGTGTATGAGGAATGTACATAAGAATATCCGAGAAAAGTGCTGTACTGTAGAGTTTATTTATAAAAATAGAAATATGTATTAATTTTAGAGATATGTGTTTATAACAATTCTTCGAAGAATGGAAAACAAACATAATTAATATTTTATTTTTACTAATAATTGCTCTAATGAGCCGTACTATTTATTTCTTACCCTTCAATTGCATCGGTTCTAGACTGCCCACAATTCACCACGGAATCACCGCACACAATAGATAAAATAAAATGTCTGGTGCTAAGAACTGTTAGTATTACATTAATAGTAAAACGTAATTCTAACCTAACCTAACAGCTTTGTTATTTTATTTTCTTTTAACACTATTATTTAGACTATTATTTAGACTATTATTTTGACTATTATTTAGACTATTATTTTGACTATTATTTTAGACTATTATTTTGACTGATCCAAGGAAGAAGGCAGTAACTCACTTTGGGTAATTTTACAGGAGAGCCATTTCAATTCTTAGGCGAGTGTTTTCATTTTTATTGAATATGTATTAATTTAGAAAGCATTTTTCTAACTTTATTTTGGTCGATATGGCACTAATTTATGACTCCCAAAATGGAAGTAAGTCGAAAATTATTTTTTCGAGTTAGTGCTGTCTTCTTTGGTGCAGTCGATTTGTACAAAATTATTTCAGTAAAAAAAAATACACAAATAATGGCAAATAATTTTCTCCCCTGTAAATTGTGTGCGGTGAACTTTCCCCGCGGTGAATGTTGCACAGTGAATTTTCCGTGGTGAATTTATCGAATATCAAATGTACATATTTGTGATTATGATTTTTTTAAATTACAGGTGATGTAATAATTGAGATATTTTACTTTGATTTTTATTTATTTTTTATTTCCTACCATCTTTTGAATATTGAAGTTGGTTTGTAGGTTCGTCTAACTTTTAATTTTTCGAATAATTTTTTTTTGTTTATGTTTTTTTTCAACTATGCTAACATGTGGTAGTCATTAGGACCCATTACACGTACCCTTCGGACTCCAGATCTCACCACACTTCCTTCCAATACGTCCGCCGAAACGTATGTGTGAAGGCAGCGACCTGCAGTCCGAATGCCCAAATTCCCGTCAGTCCGACGTGTGGTTTCTCCAGCGATCGACGTGCTATGCCTTTCACGTAAGCGTATGAGCGCGCACCGCGCATTTCTTTTTGTTTTGGGCTTCACTAACTGCTTATGGAAAATCAAAAGCAAAGAATAAAAACATAAAAATCAGTATTAGTTAATTTTTGAACGAAACATTGCAAATAAACTATCTAAATTTGTACTGTTCATACTTAAGTGATTATAATCTTCTAGGTAGTTACGACATGATATTACTATTTGAATTGTTAAATGGCCATGGCGATGTCTATCTTATGATATCTTTGGTCAAAACTTTAGCAAAACTTTTAAACCGTACAACGTATCACGCATCAGGCCACACTTCGTTCCGATCTCTGAAAAATCCCCTTACACACACTTCCGCGCACAGATCAGTCGATCAACGGATCGGCCCGCCCGCCAAAGTGTGGTGACTTTTTTTACCCAAATCAACAAAACGTTTCGGTCGGCAGGCCGATCTGGCGTATCGGCGGGCAGATCGGCGGGCGCTTTGGAGCGAAGATCGAGAAACACAGACGGAAACGTACGTGTAGGAGACGTTATTTAATAGGACTTCTGATTTATGGAAAAATTGAGTTCGAATCTCATAGTGGATACTGATATATTTTCTTTCTAAAATAAGAAGTGCTTAGTAAAAAAGAATGCACCATAATAAATCTTTTTTTTTTTTTTAAATATGTTTTTATTTAATATATCTAAGGTCTTTGAATTGATAACTGTACACTTTTTTCTATTTATTTTAAATTTAAGTCATATTGATTGTAATTTATATATAAAATAATATATTTTGTAATGTTTTAAATAATGTTATTGTAATAATTTTCATATTTACTATGAAAAATCTTGTAATATAAAGGGCCTTTGATTTTATTACTGAACGGCGATGAACAAAATTGTCTAATAATATATATTACCTGAATAGTTTATGTATATATAATATAAACTTAAGTATGTACAAAGATAGTGTTATAAGTGTACTTACCTCATTATTTTATACAGAAATTATAATATATATTATAATTCAATATGAAGTACACAAAAAATTAATTTAAAAAAGTAAATGAGTAGATCACAAGTTGAATGTTAAAATTGTTTTAAAATTTTGCATTTCTAGAGATTTATTTATATTTTTATAATCAATAAGATGATAAAGGAAAAAAAGAAATCAGTTCTGGTTTTTAAATCAGCAATGTTTTCTTGTCAAAGCAAGGCCTCATTTTTGGACAGCAATGCATGTTTAGTCATAAGGACATAAATATGTACAGCAGATACATGAAGAAAGGAGTGTCGGGAGAATATAAGATGTGAAAGGAAATGGAAGAAATAGTCAGGGACATTCAATTTTACCTAATATATATACATGTAAGGACAATTGGGGTAAGGGAGCGAGGGAGAGGGCATGGTGCGGGAGGACGCGAACCGTCGTTTAAACGAGCCGGATCACCGAACCGGTACACTACAAAGAGTTGATTTAGTGATCCGGCTCACTAAACCGAGCCGCTTCGCCTACCACTAATGTGTGAATGTTGGTGATGCTCTTGTGAGTGCTGTAGATGAGAGAGCGGCGTTTCATTCTCTCTGCCTACCCCTGCGTGAAACAGAATGATTTTTTGTTTGTTTGTATATATTAATAGATAATTAAATGTATCTTTGCTAGAGCTAACTTGTTTAATTATGTAAATCTAAATGATTTTAATATATAACGAAAACATCATTATAAAATAGGTAGATAAAGTGTTATGTTACTACAAATGTATTTTGTTCAACAGAATAAATGTGAAATTCACAAAAAATGTTTGTCTTTCTGTATGCCACCTAATTACGGTCAATAATTATTCTTTAATCCTTTGAAAAATGGGAATGCTATTTTGTTTATTCTTATAAAAGTTGTTTTGTATTTCTTTTCAAAGCACCTGAAATTAGGACCATACTCAAATAATGTATCATTTATTTTTTTAACAATAAATCCCATCGGGAGACCCTGAGAGAAATAATTTTCTATGGTAATTAAATTTTGAAACCAAACAGCTTTTGGTTTGTTTATTACCATTTTGTTAGAGTTTGGGAAACAAGAGAATGCTCTTGATTCACCTAAACTCATTTTATAAGAGGCGAGGTCAACCGGAAAAAATCACCGATTCTGCATTTCCGATTAACTTCGGCAAAGCCGCAGAGTACACAAAGGGCCAAGCAGATTCTTTACTTTGGTAAGCTCTAAAACAAGATTTTTAATGCAACGCATTAGATGGTTTTATCACATGATTGTGATGCACTCAATACATACATAATGAGGCATTCATATGATTGTGTATTTTTTTATGATAATGTTTTCGATCATTTAACCCAGTGTTTCTTAACCGTATTGAAATAATCGCCCCCTTTACCACAGTAAAATTATCCAGCGACTCCCCCCCCCCCCCCGCTCGTAGGTGATAGTTTGAACCTTTTTGAATGGGCCTTTATGATATCTGAAAATCTTGATATTGAGTATTATGCCTCGGTTTTAATTTTTGTGCATAAAAGTGTAGTTTATTAAACAGAACTTAAAAAATCAAAGCGCCTAAAGAATGTGCAAAAGTGTATCAGTGTGCTCGTGAATGAGCTTATTTTTCTATATTGACACAATGTCCACTCGATCTTTTGCAGCGCCCCCTAAATGCTAGAAGTTTAAAAACTCCCTGCCAGACCTCCAAATCGCCCACAAAGGGGTGCTGGCGCCCCGGTTAAGAATCACTGATTTAACCCATTCCACCCTGAAGTTGGAAAATTGTCGACCGGTGGTATTATGGTTCTAAAAACGGAAGCTGCTCCCTGCCAGACCTCCAAAACGCCCACAGAGGGGTGCTGACGCCCCGGTTAAGAATCACTGATTTAACCCATTCCACCCTGAAGTTGGCAAATTGTCGACCGGTGGTATTATGATTCTAAAAACGGAAGCTGGCGATTCGTCGGTTGAACATTATGATTGATTTTTGACCAACAATAATTATTATCTAATAATAATTTCATTGTGACTTTTAAATTAAAATGGCAATCTAATTGAGTCGATTACTGTTCCAGAGTATAAACACCGTGGAAGATCCTCTGGTGAAGTTTGTCCTCTGCGATTACAAGACGTGCGGTGGGCACATTTCCCCAGACATATACTACCTAACAGGATTAAAAAAAAACCATCGCGACTTTGCAAATTATGCTCAATAAATGAAAAGAAGAGTGAGTCTCGCTGGGAGTGTGAAAAGTGTTTTGTGGCATTACACGTACCAGAGTGCTTTAAATTGTACCATACTGAGCCCCATCTACCCTGTGATGATCTAATGAAAGGGAAAAGAAAAAAATTTCGCTAATTTTTTTATCTACCTGCCACTCCACTCCTAAACTACCTTTCTTATGAGTTAGACATTTTCCACTTAAATGGCTTTAAAACGGCAAAAAACATTTCGTTTAACACGAGACTATGGCTGTGATGTTATTGATGTACCTAATATGATAATCTGATTTTTAATAATATATTTTTAATAATATATGATGATGTAATATTACTTCACAATAAATGAAAATAAAATTTCCATTATGTTTATTTACCCAAGTGTTTACAGATTCATAATATATGAAAAATAAATTGATGCTTTGTAGTGATTTTATGTGATCGTGGTAATGTGTAATTTTGTGTAATAGGTGTGTAATTTTAAGTAGGTGTGGAATGGGTTAAAGAATCCTTTTTGTAGAAGTTTGTTAAAAAACAATCACAAAATTATTATTGAGATATTTTCTTTAATAAAAACCAATAACATTATACGATTTAAAAAACAATGCTTTTTTTCTAGCCAAATTTATCCGCTGCAAATTCAAAACCTTGCTGATGATTGATAACTTTACGTACTGCAGAGTCACATCGAAACCGAGCGGTAAATCCTGGTGGAGATGTTCATCCTACTGGACCTTAAGCTGTCAAGCGACAACGGTGATGAAGAATAATGCCATCATCCAACAGAAGGGTCAACATAACCACGAACCTCCCATTTATATGCAGAATATGGAGGGGGAATATGTGAAAATATAAAATTCCCTGCAACATCCAGCGCAAGCCCAGCCTCTCCTTGCACAGCCTCTGAAGTTACTTTCCCCAGCATTGTCTGGAGCAGCCAATTGGACATCTTCCCTCTGAAATTGCCGCCAGTATTTTGTGCTAAACATAAAATGTGTGTCTTGTCTTGAAAGTGACTCATAGTACGTAAGTGAAGAGATATTTTGATTAAACCACAATTGCACACCTGTGCTTTATTTTATTTTATAGGAATATAATAATAATATCTTCATTGTAATTAAATTTAACTATAACTAAAAGACATGTATAATATAATAATGTAAGTGTACAGTGATTTATAAAGTAAAATAGCAAATAATATAATAACAGTTATAGTTGAAGTATCACATAACTCGCCTCACTGGGGCTAGCCCGTGTTGAGGCAGTAATTTTGCAAATTATTTTATAATTTTAAAATACCTATGAATATACACTTATATTAAGATATGCTTCGTAAATCGTTGAATCACTAATTTCGAAATTGGGTGAGTGCACCGGTAAATGCTCTATCATTACTTTTAATCCAATTTTTTACATTGTTTTTGAGTATTTTATTATTTTATCAGAATTTTTTATGCTAACCGGAAGAATGTTGTAAATTCTTATCGCAAAGTACCTAAAATTCAGTTGCCCAAAAGTAGTATGAATTACAGAAATTTGGAGTAAATCTTTGTTGGCATTTCTAGTAATACGAGTATTTAGTCTCTTTTCATAGTATTTACTTTTGTTTGAATAAAGATGGATTGTTTTAGCATAAATCTGCCAAACGTCAAATACTTTCATTATATTAAATATTAAGTTAGAGTCTGTAATTAGAGGTAACTTAAGGATTATTTTTATAATCGTTTTCTGTGCCTTTATGATTGGGTCTAATGCAGATGAAGTACCACCTCCCCATTCTATGATAACATACTCAATAATAGATTGACAGACCGCAAAATAAATCATTTTCAAGTGTTGTCAGTTGAGAAAGTTTCGTATGGTTCTGAAAAAGTGCATGGTTTTTCTTATTTTATTTGTGACGATTTGGGAATGAAGATTCCATTTGAGGTGCGGATCAACAGTGAGGCCGAGGTACCTCATCTGATTAGTGTGCTCAATGTAGGGGCACTGATAATATTCATTGGGATTCAAACATGTATGTATTTTAATAGAGAAATCGCCATGTGGTTGACCTGTAATATCTATGCTTGATGTGACATGTTTAGTTTTCTCGATGTTCAGTGTGAGTGTATTTATATCCAACCGTTTTTTAACTATTCTTATATCCATTTCAGCTTTGTTAAAAACATCTAGCCAGGTGTCAGCTTCAAAAAGTAAGACAGTATCATCAGCAAAGCTAAAAATTTCCCCCTGAATATTAAGGTTGCATAAGTCATTAATATACAACAGGAACAAAGTCGGTCCTAATATGCTTCCTTGTGGAATACCGTAGTCAGTTGAGCACTGGTTGCTAAGAATGTTATTTATTTTCGCTTGTTGCTGGCGTCCATTAATGAACTTTTTATAAATAAAATATGATATACATATACAAAGCAAATGTGTTTCAAAATAGAAATAAATAACACTCACCTTGTCTTTATTATATATTTAATTTGTTTGTAACTCCTGCCAAGGCCATGTTAACTTAGGCTACTGATCCGTGCCTGAATTGCCAAGCCCATGTTTACTTAGGCAAAAGTTTGCACCAATATATCTCAGCACTTACTTTGAATTTTGCAGTGGTTTTTTTACACAAAAATAGGATGAAATCTCTACAAAGACATCTGTCAAACGAGGACAAAACATTTTATTTACATAACTCGGAACCTATTCTAGCAGTGATTGGAAATATTCCAATTGTCATAAAAAATTCCCTTCGCCGCGCAGTTGTATTTGATAGATATGTTATGGGCTCTCGTTATAAAAGCTTTGTAACAAGTGGTATAATTTGTTTCGTCCTATTTTGACTTGTTTTTAGTACAAATTTAAAAAAAATATATATATTTCAGGCGTTACATATTTTTTACCATATTGTGTAAAGTTTGGTGAACAGAGTATAATAGAATGATGTTGACTTTTTGTGCTTATTGGTGATTAGGATTATTGTTGAATTTTCTTTAGAAGACTACTTTTTTTAAGGTTTTACTATTCCTCAGTCGTCGCATAACACGCCGTTACGTTTGTCTGCAAAAGCGTTAGCCAAGCATATGCCTCAACTGATCCCAGGGGCAGAAAAAACACCTAATTTGTGCAGATGCTGTCATGTTTGCGCTAAAACAAAACTAAAGCAAAAAACCAGAAAAATGTCTAGGTATATGTGCGGTGAGTGTAATGTTACATTGTGTGTTTGGCCATGTTTTAGAATTTATCACGAAATTTTTTTTTAGTAATCTATTTACCTTTAGCGTGCTGAAATATCCATCAGATATGCAAAATTTGTATCCCCGCCGGCGTATCCAATTGATAATGTCAAAAGCTCATTTCTCTGAATATACATAGTAGACCGGTAAGTGGCTGAGTTGGCATCGCGTTTGGGTCTCACCCAGGCGTTGTGAGTTCAATTCCTCGGCTGGCTAAGTCCTCCATTGCGACACAAGCAACATCTTCCGCTTACTGTGAAGGTATTAGGAGCTTTTCAAATATTGTCAGGTTATTTGTAAACAGGGAATATTTGTCTTTCTTTATTAAAAAAAAAGTAGTTATTCTGAGAAAACTACTTAGATAGAAACATATAATTTTTATCTGGTAAGACGGTACAATTTACAAAAACATAATTTTGCAAAAAACAATTAAGTTATTACAAAAATAGACTCATGCAGGCCGCTCGCAAATTTATCCTCGGCAAACTACGGAAATATTAGATTACGGGCGTTCTGCATTCCAAAGGTTAAATAATAGTTTTTACATTATGTGATACACTTTATGTAATATTAAAATAAATAAAAAAAACAATTTCAAAACAGCTCGGCGTGGGAAGGTACAACCACCGTTCATTTGTTTAATGTATGGCCCATTAACAGATCAAATATTATGTAAAAATTTTATTGTTTTCCTTTTTATTTATCATAGTTATCAATATGATGATTATCAAAACATTGACAAATGGTAATGTAACACCTTTGGTAACATTGATAAAATCGATAAATGGACACATTTGGTAATATTGATGTTACATAAAATAATGCATTTGGTAACATTGATGTTATATAAAATAATAATATTATTTTAACATATGCTATGTTAGTTGTAATTCTCTAATTTTGAGCCATAGTTAAACCAAGTCAATATTGTTTATTTAGACCCACCTGGTAATAAATCTTAGCTGTAAGTTATTAGTTATAAGTCTAAGTGATAAGTTATAGCTTAGATAAATTATGTTGTAAAGCACTTTTGAGGTGAGTTTTCCACGAAAACGACACTATGGAAGTAACCCATTTATTATTATTATTCACACGTTTGGTAACATTGGTAAAATGTAAAATAATCACTTTGGTAAAATTTATAAACTGTAAAATATCACTTTTTGTAGCATACAAAATAATAAATATCCACATAGTAAATCATAAATAGAGAATTGCGTTTTGTATTTCCTTTTGAATTTTTTTTTAATCGTTACTGTTAAATAAGTATCAGTTTGACTCGACACTAATCAGTGTTGTGTTAAAAAAAAAACTAGTGTTGTGCTGTTTGTAAGGAAACTTTTTTGCTGTCGTTAGATATGTCCCTTAACACACTGTATATCAAAACCTTTATACTACTGCTAAACCAACTATATCGGCGGTGAAATTACTGATAACAAAACAGATTTTTGACTAAGTTAAGTTCTTTTCTTTTAGGCAAATTCATACGAAGTGGGAAGAAAACACTTCTGATGATCAACAGTTTCACATTTTGTAAGACTTCAGGCAACTCAACGGGAAAGTCCTGGTGGACGTGTTCTTCATATTGGGCTGTCCATTGTACAGCCACTACGGTAGTCAAAGATAATTGTATCATTCAGCATAAAGGGAAACACAATCATCTGCCGCCCAAATATCTCCAGGGAAAGGATGGCGAATATATAAAAATATAAATATTAATGTTTTTTGCAAACCTGTTCTATCTGGTAGTAGAACATACAATTTTACCGTACAACGTAAGGGTGAAAACATTTATTCACTACTGATTATCTTAAGAAATCTTAGGTAGTAGTTTTATATACCGACGAGCCTTTTATAAAGTTGTTTTTCTACAAACCTGTTCCATATGGCGGTTGGATGTACAATTTTACCGCTCATCATAGGGGTGAAAACAATTATTCACTACAAAAATATCTCCAGGGAAAGGATGGTGAATATTTTTAAATATAACATGTCAGTGGCTGAGTTGGCATCGCGTCTGGGTCTCACCCAGGCGTCGTCAATTCAATTCCTCGGCTGGCTAAGTCCTCCATCACGATACAAGCCACATCTTCCACTTAGTGTGATGGTAGTAGGAGATTTTCAAATTTTGTCAGGCAATTCGTAATGCGGGAATATTTGCCTTTCTTTAAAAAAACTAATTAAACCGACGAGCCTTGTGTACAGTTATTTTTCTACAAAGCTGTTCCATTTAGTGGTTTAATCTACAATTTTACAGTCCAACATAAGGGTGAAAACAATAACTCACTGTGATGTCTCTAGGGGAAGGACAGCGAATATATTAACCCCTCCTGTCCTAGCGGGCCAAATTATCTCCTCACGGCAGAATTTAAATTTTCATATAAATAGTGATGTACATTGCCATCTCACAATTTACTAGAGTACTAAAAGAACAGCGCCCTTGAGGTGATTTTTTGTAAAAAAGGCACTACGTAAATCATCCAAATATTATTATTAGCAGATAAATTTTCAAGGATTTGTTATCATTGTCTTCCTTCCCAGTCCATGCATTGGTATCTCAAGCGGTAAAATAATTATTTTTGAATCTTTTTGATATGGCAATATATGTCATGCAATTCAGATTTATAACATTTGCATTTTTTTTAATGTTTTATTGTACCTACCTGTATTTAAAAAAATCAGAAAAATAAATCGATTTCCGTTTATGTGAAACTCATAAACGGCTTAATTTTAAAAATATTTTTGTTAAACCAGTTGTTAAATTCGTGTTTGGAAGAAGTATGAACTATTTTACTTTCCTGCAATAAACTTTTTTATCTTCCTACAATAAACTATTTTACTTTTCTAAATAGAAAAATTAATGCAAACTTACATAACTGTTTCCCGTTTTTTTATACCTGTTTTTAAAATTACTGATTCTCAAAAAGAAAAGTTCTTATGTTTTCTTTAGAAAGCATGTTGATATTTCCTTGAATAACAGCAGTTAATAGCCCCATGGAATATGTATGTCATATTAAAACCAGCGGTGTCTAGTTCTAAGGAACACAGGAACTACTCATTCCATGAAATGCTATTACGTTAATTTATGTAACCTGGATTATGTCTTATCTATTCTACTTCCGCTGAGATAAAATAACCCTATTAATATACAAATATGTCAGTAGGTTTTCTTTTTCTTTCTAAAATTTTTTAATCAAAAATAAAAAAATGTAGAATCGGTAGATAGGTGCCCAAGTTGCTTTGGCATGCTACTTAATTTAGTGAGCACCTACTGCCACTGATTAAAATTAATTATAATGTTTCTGAAATTTTTTACAGCCAAATTTATAAAATGTAGAACAAAGACACTGCTGATGATTGACGGCTTCACTTTTTGTCATCATCGCACCTCCAAATGCAACAATGAAAATACCTGGTGGAGGTGTTCTTCCTATTGGGGCAAGAAGTGCAGGGCCAGCACCAACGTTAAGAACAATGTCATTATCACTGAAAGGGGAAAACATAACCACGAGCCTCCGGTATACCTTCAAAACCAAGACGGGACCTTTGTAAAGCTGTAGATCTGTATCTTGAGTTCCTGGCGAATTTAAGCAGTTTATTTGAAATATGGGGTTTGTCTGCTAGAAAGCAGTAGGTATTTGAAGTCGTAGCTACTTTTGTCAATCTAAAAAGCACCAAATTTCAAATCCTTTGTCAAGCCATAAAGTTGTATATTTTTATGAAATCTGGTGTACCTCTATCAAGCTAAAAAGCAATAAATTTGAAATCTAGGGTAATTTTGTCAACTACAGTTTAAATCAGGGGTCCCCTCTTTTTATCAAACTATAAAGCAGTATGTATATTTGAAATCTGTGGTACCTTTGTCAAGCCACAAGCCAGTATATTTGAAATCTGGGGTAATCTTGTCAAGCTATAAAGCAGTATATTTGAAATATGAGGTACTTTTTTCAGGTTATAAATAAGTATATTTGAGAGGCAGATGGATTTTAAACATTATTTTCATAAATTTGTTGTCATCATTGAATGCAACTACTAATTTAAGTCAATCCTTGTGTATTTAATTTATTATCGTTTTTATCTATTGTCATCATTGAACGCAACTTCATATCGTTGCTAATATTATAACACAGCGTAACTCATTTTACACAGGTTTCCAAGAGGAACAAAAACCGTTTAGTTTATTAATTATAAATAGCATTGATCACTATTGACGGCCTCCATGGTGGAGGGGTAAGGCTATCGACTACGAATCCGGTTCAAATCCCGGCATGCGCAAATAAATTTTATTGAATTAATTTGTGCTGTTTCACAATTAATTAATTTAAACAATAATACATGGTATATTTGCGCACGTTTTAGAGTGGAAGATACTCTCAGCATCGCCCTGGTGAAAGACCACCATTCAGAATTGAAACGTTGCTTGAAATGGCCTTTAGTCGTGTTTGGTGACCAGATCTGAATAGCCAGCTATTTCCCCACCTTCCTCTTCCTCTCCTCCTTCCCCTCCCCAATATCTCCAGCTTCACAACATTCTCAAATTGGGAATGCCATAGTCTCACTGGCTCCAGACGGATGGGAGCAGTTGGGACTCTTGTACGATATTCATATAAAAAGCACAGCTTCGAAAAAAGGGTCAACTAGTATTTAGGGATCAGTTATTTGGAGCAGTATTTTTTTTTCATTAAAACATATGACATACGCAGGTAACACATGAAAAGGGACTGAGAAATATTGGGATACACGTTGTTATTATATGCAAGAAGTGTATAATATTACTATTCATTTTTATTCAAACAATAATAATAATAAAAGCATTAAAAATTATAATACTTGTATTATTATTTCTAAATAAAATTTTAAGAAAACTTTTATATAAACGCTTCCTTTTAATAACAGGTAGGGGTGCCTACCAATTATTTTCTAAAAAGTAGTTCTCATTAATACAATTATTATTTTTATTTATTAATTATTTCTATTGAGATTTAAAAACCTCATTGTAATATTTAATCATTGAAGAAAATAATATTAACATAACCTAAATGAAAGATGAAAGCGGACAAAAGGACAGAAACTAAAAAGATTTCAGTCGCATCTGGGACTTGAACCCAGGTCCTCTGCTTATCCGGGGCAATGCTCAACCGACTTAGCTAATGAAACCAGTTCAATTTGTGTCATCTTCATCGATATCATATCTCAAATTCAAGATCTGTGAATATTATTTTCCATTTTTAATCTCATATTATTGGCAGCTATTTTTGGAGAGACACTGTTTATGTTTGCAATTGAGTTCAGGTAGAACTTTGTAAACATCATAAAAATAACTGCCAATAATTATCATCAACCCTGGATGACTAATGGGGTAAATTAGTAGCTATGGCAGTCAAATGATATGGCATCTTTCAATTCTTGTAAACGTTTCCATTTCATTTCTTTTACTTTTATATGATCTTTGTATAGTTTAGGCAAGGGTGGAGTCGCAGAACCTCTTTACTCATTGTGGAAGCTCTACATACTCATCCTCATAATTCATTTTGTAACGAATAGTTCCATTTGGGTTGTGGACCTTAAAATCTGCCACCGTTGAATTCATAATGAATTTATTCGTACTTTTTAGTAATCAAGATAGTGGATATTGTAAGGTTACCAACTAAATAAGTCTTACGACTTAAAAGGTGTATTTGGGCATCTTTATCATTCCTTACACGAATGTCACAGGAGAAAATTAAAAAATTAACTGCTCCAAAAACACAAATCTTCAGTCACAGGCATAACAAACCGCCACGAAGTATTGACTGGCACTGAGTATTGAGGTGTTCCCTGCATATTTTTTAAATTCTGTGATACGCATTGCAAAAAAATAGTTTTTGAGATACTCGGTGTTATATAAGCGACGATATGAGTATATTTAAGTCATTAATTTATTATCATTTTTATATATTTGTCAACATTGATTTTAGTCCATTTTTAAGTCATTAATTTATGATTTTTATTTATGCGAATCTATCAGCACTTCTTTTGTGTTATAAAGCCAAAATAAAATTGGTTTACAAATTGTGTATTTTTTAGAGGCAGAGAGATAAATTCTGCCATTATGAGTCGATTTATGTAATGTACCTACATAGAATTTCCATTCCAAATGTAATATTAGGTTGTTGAATCTATTTATTTTACTTGTCAACACATATGTACAAATCATCATGTACCTACAGATTTAAAAAAAAAAATAAAACCATTGATCCCATTAAAACTATATTTGAATAGACTGAAGGCATTTTTAGTATGACTAATATGGTAAATTTTATGAAAACAATTTTTTTTCACTGTAATGTTCATAATAATTGACCTGAGAATGAAAACAAGATAAAAACCAAAAAGTCGGAAAACGTTTTTTCGCGGATGCCAATAGTGGTATCAATTTCAGCTAAAAGCTATGTTCACTGAGAATGAGAAAGATATATAAACAATTTAAATCTAGTTTTCACTCTCATTCTCGTACATTAGTTCGTAATTTTGTCAACTGTAAGTGTCTTCAATATGTCCAGTGAAAGTGAAGATGTGTTAAAAAAATATGGAAGATAGTGACTCTGAGCATATCTAAGAAAGTGAGAAAGAAGTTATTGCTCTTCGTGCCCAGGTGCCCATAAAAATGGAAGTAAAATGTACGAAAGTCTAACTTTTTATTGAATATGAATACTATTTACATATTTCAACATATCATTTAGGTCTCCTAAAACAGACACATGTTCCAAGTGCGATTAATTAAAATAAAAACTGAGACGATGGAAAAAATCCCCCAATCAAAGTTTCCCTTCTGTTAGAAAATAAATTCATATTTTCCAAAGCGGATAAATTTTATAAAGATTTGCAAAATACAACTGTACTGGCTCGAAATGATACATCAGTTGAATGTATCTGCTTTGATTATGAACAAATCCCCTTCCCTCTACCACTACTAACAGTAGGAGAATGAAAAAAAAATTGCTTTCATACTTTGAAATATTTTTACTAATATTAATGAAATACAAATAAAAGACATAAAAAATAAGCCTGAAAATGTTATTTATTTTCATTTATTTAATAAAATATTAAAAAAATGATATTGAAAATAAAACAAAGATCAAAATAGATTTAATAAATAATAAAAAAATATATTTGCAAATTTTAAATTATTTTGATGATTACATATTTAAAATTACTTTAAATATCATGTTACATTCACTCTTTAAATGGTATAATCATATGTGTAACAAACCACCGTAGTGATATGCATATTTCCGTACGTATTGATCTTTGTTCTTCGGTCTCGAATACTTTCTCACTCCCGCATCGCTTTGTCTCTTACTAGTTAGGGCAAGGGATGCTATTGGTTAGATTTTCACCCTCGCCACTTAGGTTTAGAGATGTGACCCTGTGGAAGGGATATCACAGCTGTGATGACCTGTAAAAGGTCATGTTTTAGTTCCAAGAGCAAGGTACTTCCCGGTGCCCAACGCGCCCCTTCAGCCACCTATGGTAGGTTTGACATAAGAGATAGAGCAAATTCCCGGTACCTCACGCGCTTTTTAAATTACCTCTGGCAGGACTGATACAAGAGATGCTTAGTTAATCGTCTGCTTGTATTTCAGTGACCCAAAGGGAGAGTACTCTCTATAATCCTTTGGCAGGACTGACACAAGAGGTGCTTAGTTAATCGTCTGCTTGTAATTCAGTGACCCAAAGGGAGAGTACTATTTATATTCCTTTGGCAGGAATGACACAAGAGACGCTTAGTTAATCGTCTGCTTGGAGTTCAGTGACCCATAGGTAGAGAGTATTCTTTATAACCTTTTGGAGGGTCTGACACAAGAGATGCTTAATTAATTGTCTTCTTGTAGTTCAGTGATGCATAGGAAGAATACTCATTAGAACCCTGGTGGTAGGACTGACACGGGTATATCCTGGTAATCAGTAAACCAAAGGGTGGAGGGAATCGATAATGCTCCGTTTGGGAGGACCGAGACAGGTGTAACCTGATTCTCAGTGAACCCCTACAAGTATATGTTAAGATCATAATTTCATTACTGATGAATTGTTATACTGTCGCATTATTGCTAAATGTAAATTGATTAGACCCAAAATAAAGACTTATTGTGTTCTCTGTGCATATTGTGCATTTATTTAATTAATCCGTTACACATTTATTTTTTTAATAATTTTTTAGTCTCTCTTGTAAAATTCAGCATTTAGTCTTTATCTAATTATCATTCTCGGATCTTCAATTCCTAAGGAGATGTTTGACGAGCAAAATTTTCTCTCCTCCATATTTTGTCATTATTTGTCAGTTTTTACAGTATAGCGATTATTTTTTGTAATAATATAATTAATATACATATTGTCTCTATTCTGACTCAACTTCGTAACTACAAAAAGGTTTTTTCTCAGGATGTGAAAGAAACTGTTTTTTTCTATTTAAAATTATTTTAAAGCGATTCTTCTTTATTTATTTAATGCTTATGTATAATTAATAATGTATTAATTAAATAAAGAAAAAGAACTGCTTTAAAATAATTTAAAAGGAAAGTAGACACTTTCTTTCATCTACTAAGAAAACAAGATTTTGTAGATGCAATGTTGAATAGCGACGATATGTCATTCCAAATGTCTTTCCTGCATAGTTCAAATTGATGTCATTAAGTAATAATTTATTTATTTTGTATTTTAATTTATACTGTACCATTTAACCCTTTTCTATCCTTTGTCGAAGAAAAATGGATTACTCGTCAGTTGGTGTAAAGTTTTTTCCATAATAAATTTCTTTTATCCCATTAGCAGTGTTTTTATTCCACATCCAATTTTATACTTTTAACGGTACCGGAGTCAATCCAACGAGGTCATAATTATTCAAATCTAATCTAAACCCTTGTACTTGGATGTGTGTCCGCATAAGACTGCAGATTTAGGTTGGCTGGCTTCAAACACATTCCCGCTCTATTTCTTGGGATGCTGGATGGGAGGTGCTGGTCTCTCGCACTCAGTGCTGAAGGTGGAGCACTGGATGAATTGATCCTCTGCTCGATGCTAGTGTTTGTGGTGTCCTAACAGGGCTGACTAGTCTTGAAGTGGTAGGTCCAGGGAAATCCTCAGGCAGAGTCCAGACAGGGCGAGGCAGCAAATGGTGAAGGCTTCAGGGAAGTGAAGGGAGAAGAATAATTAAAGACTGATTATTATTCCCTAAGGGACATTTATTTATTTACGGGTTGCGGACTTGGGTCCCAGGTGTGACCATGACCTTTTTATTTTTTGTTTCATATTTCATTTGCGATTTTTTAATATGTATACTCGTATGTATTATCTAAAAACTTAAGAGGAACGGTTGTTTCATATAAAACTTAATTTTGGATTTGAGGTCAAAATACTTACCCAAACTGAATGATCTTTTTTTAAAATTAAAGGTATAATAAATATCTAGTATGGATTAAAACTATTTTATTTATATTTGTTTTAAATTATGAAATATAGGCCATTAAAGTAATCAATTTTTCACGATTTTATAATAATAATAATAATAATAATAATAATGTTTTTATTTAATTTCTAATACAATTACAAACATGTTATATTTAATACGTAAGAGAAATTACAGGTACTTATTTAATATTTGTAAAACAATGTACAAGGAAAAAGAAATATACTAAAAATAAAAAAAATAAATTCAGAGATATTTAAATAAATTCAGGCAGTGGTGAAGATCGCGTCAATGAGAAGAGATTCTTTCAAGAATCAATAGAATTTCCCTTTTGAATCTTTCCTCACTGACGCAAAATATGTCGATATCCTGTGAGATTTTGTTCAGGAGCAATATACTCCTCCCCACCGGGAGAACCATTTGCAGGTTGGTTCTACAGGTAGGAAGATAGAATAATCTATGACAACGCTGTCTTAGATAGTCATCAGGAACATAAAGACTTATGCGTTCCAAAATAGCTGAATTCTCTATGGAGCCTCGCAGTAGTCTAAAAAAGTGGGTAGCGGCATGCCCCTCTCTTCTGAGCTGCAGGGAGTGAAATCCAAGCATGCCCAGAAGAAAGTTAGTTGGATAAAGCCACGGATAGAGTCCGTACTCCCTCATGTAAAGAAATCTCAAAAACTTTTTCTGCACCCTCTCTAACATGAGGGAGCACCCCGTTTCGTGAGGATTCCAAATAGCCGACCCACTCTCCAGCCTACTACGGACTAAAGAGAAGTATAATATTCTAAGAGTACGAGTATATCGAAAAACCCTCACGGTCCGAATGACAAATCCTAACATTTTTAATGCAGATTGACATACCCCTTCGATATGAACACGAAACGTAAGTTTACTTTCATACACGATTCCAAGATCCTCTATAGTAGAAACACGTTTGAGATTATGACTGAGCATAGTATATCTGTGGTAGGTGAGACTAAATGCTCTGGTGAAAGACAGGACTACGCATTTTGAGATATTGAAATAAAGCTGATTTCGTAGGCTCCATTCAGAGATGTTATCAATGTCAGCTTGAAGATGTAGGCAATCTAAAATGTCAGCTTCATGACGTAGGCAATCCAAAATATTTCTAATTAGTAGAAATAATTTGATAGGAGAAAGCGAGAAAAACAGATGACTTCAGCAATGCCGTTAATGAAAATATAGAAGAAAGGAGGCCCTAGGATTGACCCTTGGGGGACTCCAAAACAAGAAACTCAGCGGATTGAAAGATTCCGTGTGTGACAAATTGCTTTTTGAGGTAACCTATAAAAAACAAGCATAAGGGAGAAATCCATTTGTGCAAGTTTTGTGACTAAGATATCGTGATTCACGGTGTCAAAGGCTTTAGAGAAATCATTATACGAACAGTCTACTTGGTATCCACTACCCAGGGCCTAGCAACATAGTCGGTGAATACCATCAGATTGGTTTCCGTAGAACTTCCTTTACTGAAAACATGCTGTTCAGGGATAATGTATGCGTCTATTTGGGGCATAATGAATGTATTGATTTATTTTTCAAATAGTTTAGCAGGAGCTGAAAATATGGTAACTAGTCTATAATTTTCGATAGACTTTTTGGAGCCATTCTTAAAAATTGGACATATTTTGGAAATTTTTCATAATTCTGGAAAAGTGGAGGTACTAATAGCTAGGTTAACGATAAAACGTAAAGGTGCTCTAAGGAATTCAGTGCACCCTTTAATAAAAATACGGAATGAAGTCGGGGCCGATAGAGTGCGAGTTCTTCATGTGTCTTATGGCATTCATAACATCAGATTCCGTAAATATACTTAAAGTCAACGTTAGAGGCTCCTCTGGTATTAAATGCGGCAGCATTATTAATATCTAGAAGTGGAGGATCTCTACTGTAGACAGATTGAAAATGATCAGCAAACGCGTTTGCCACACCCGAGCCATGAAATTCCTGATCACCTTTCATCATGGTATCTTCAAGACCACCATCCTTCCGAAGGGTTTTTATGTAATGCCAGAACATCTTGGGATCGTGCATGATGTTACCTTCGATTTCAGACACGTAAGCTCGATAGGCCACTCGAACCTCGCGCCTAACTAATGCCCGGTAAAAACTAAAAAGATCGTATTCACTCTGAAGTCCTCCTGCCTTCCAACGCTTGTGAAGGGCATGCTTGATCTCTATATTCGAAATGACTTCTCTCGAAAACCACTTCGGATATTTGCGACCACCACTACCTGCATTTTTTTTGGGAAAACATGAATCAAATACATCGTAACTACAAGTGTAGAAATATTGCGCCGCCTCATCCACTGTAGCAAATGTGAAGAGGTTTTGCCAGTCCACCCGGCTCATTGAATCGTACAAGCCGGTGAGATCACCTTTGTTGAAATTCCACCCCCTTGAGATTTTATTTACAAGGGTGGGGGCTCTATTACTTTTTAAGGGCGATCTGATCAAACTGGACTGGAATTCAATGGCCGGATGATAGCTATCCTCTAGCAACAGTGGAAAAACACAACGTCTCACCTCAAGAATGGCATTACACAGAACAAAGTCAAGGATTCTGGAATTGGAATTTTGAATATTATTACACTGTGAAAGACCGAAGACTGCGCATAGGTATTCAAAGTCGGATTCCACCTTAAGGGCGTCCCGAGCGGAATGCAAATTAAAATCTCCCAGTATAATAATATTCTGTTTACCAATTTCATCAAAATTAGCGTGTATTTTGTCAAAAAAATGCTTAAATACTTCCCACCTACTGCTAGGCGGGAAATAAACTACGCACATATATGTGACAGACAGTTTGCAAGATACTTTTACCCATAAATCCTCTTGCTCAGTTTCTAGGGCGTGGATGCGTTCGACCTTTAACCCTTCCACGCCCTTAAAGGCAAGGAGACAACCGCCACCCTGCCTGTGGCCATCTCCATTGTCTCGATCCCTTCTAAAAACTAAGAAGTCACCACCAAAAAGCTCAGAGGTTAAAACACCCGCATTCAACCAAGTCTCGGTCAGCGCTAAGACATCATAGTCACCGGCCGCAACATTATTGTAGAAATGCGAGCATTTAGTTTTCAACCCCCGAACATTCTGGTAGTAAAAGCACTTTTTTCTATGTAAGTCCAGTCAGCTGTTGCCGACCACGACAGCTGGAAGTCGCGGCGCCGCCAGCCTAACTTGCCATTCTTTGATGAATGTGCCGCGCGGCCAGTGTTTTGATTTCAAAACCTCGGCAACGGCTGACTGAGGCATGCCAATTTTAAAAGATGAGTACTCACCCTTAGATTTAATTTTTGCTATTGCAAACGAAACGGTATTTACGAGCGAATTAAGGTAAAGCGACATGTCATCACAAGAGGTGTCAGGATGTAAGGGGTAACAGTGAAAAAAATGTTAGTTGGTGCCTCAGTTGCGCACGTTTTTTTGCTACCCCTTACGGTGACACGCCGCTTATTTGTAATTTTGATCCATTCGGGTGGTTTAGACGGACAAGAGGGTTGTGAAATGATGGCATCGGCTGTAACTGTCTCCCTAGTAGTCGGAGCGTCAGATGTTACCGGTGTAGGTGGTAAAGATGGTAGAAACTTCTTAACCTTTGTAATTGGAGCGGAACTATCAATTGCAGTCGATGTAGACGGCTGCTGTGTAATCTTCAATAGCGAAGCAGATACAATCTGTGAAGCAGGAGATGTCGAAGATTGCACGCCAACATCCATCTTGCCTGCAACTTGGGTTTTAGTTGCAGATCTAGTTGTAATCTTGCGAATGACAGGCAGCATTTCACGAGTGTTGTTTATAGTTTTGTTTACAACAGCGGGGAGTGAGGGGAACGAGTCGGGCAGCGACAGCTGGGCGGACGCTGAGACCGGCGGACGGCACTGCTTGCTTGTACCTTCGGCTGGGCGTTCGGCAATACTCGTAAATTCCGAAGTGAGAAGCGGTGGAGCGCATACGGTCAACTCCAGTGGCGGACGGAACAGCTCACTCGCATCTTCGGCTGCGCGTTCGGAAGTGTTCGGGATTACCGAAGAGCGACCGGCCGTTACTGCGTTGTCACTGTTGACACTTCGCGCACTATCACAAATAGTTAACTTGGAAGTAATAACGTTTTCGAGTTGTTTCACTCGCTGTAAAACATCTTTCAACACTGCAGTCTGTTGGGTGACTATATTCATCAAGTCGCGAAGCGTAGGGTCTGCCATTTTGGATGGTTTAGTACAAGATAATCTTTGCAGAAATAGGACGAACAAAAACACGTCCGTACGTGATAATAATCTCGGGTGGGTGAAAAAAAATAAAAAAATCAACTGTGAAAATTACTTGCGGGTTTATGTCATATGGGAATAATTTTTTAAATTCTCATGTTTGCTATGTAAATATGATTATATAAAATAAAATAAAAAATATTACATCTTAAAAAAATACATTTTTTCGGGTCGATATTTTAAATTATGTGTGGAAAATTTGTGTTTCAACGTAAATTCGTCATTTTTAATCTAAATTTAAGTCCTTAACTTAATGCTTATTTTAACATTTTTTTGTTTTTTATTTTATATTTCATTATATTTTCATAGTAGACGGGGTAAAACTTTTTTTTTAATCTCCATTAGCCCCCAAATAATTGCTAAGTTGCCTCTGAAATCACAAATAATTAATTTTTTTGAAGAAAATTGAAGTGGGAGGCGACCAAAAGGGAAGGGGTAAAAATCTCTGGAAAAAAAGATTTTTTCAAGAGAAACAGATCGATTCACTGGAAAAATAGAATAGGACTATATGTCAAATTTACTTGGTTTTTCAATATACTAGAATTAATATTTAGGGATTCTCTAATTTCAAGTGCTTCTAAATTATTACATTTTTTAAATTATGTATTTTATTTTATGATATTTAGAAATCAAACAGTTTATTCAATACGATAATTACAGTGTTCAATGAAAATGAGATAAACCAATTAAGTTCCATTAATTGAGCAGTTATAAGCAATTAAACATACTACTCAATTTTTAATTAAAAAATTGAAAATATTCTTCAGACTTTTATAAAAAGTCAATAGATGTCTCACATTAATAAAAAAATCGAATATTAATCCGAAGACACTGTCTAGTTTGCAATTGTGTTCCTTAGGAAATTTGTAATCATAAAGATAGCTGCCAATAATATGGGATACAAAATGGAAAATAATATTAACAAATCTTGAATTTGAGATATGATATCGATGATGATGGCACAAATTAGCTAAGTCAGTTAAGCGGTTGCCCCGGATAGGCAGAGGACCTGGGTTCGAGTCCCAGATGCGACTGAAATCTTTTTATTTTCTGTCATTTTTTCCGTTTTCATATTTCATTTAGGTTATGTTAATATTATTTTTTACAATGATTAAACATACTACATTATAAACAAAAACAGAAAAAATAAACAATAAATATAATAAGAATAGTTAAATGAGTATCTAAAATTTTCGCATCATATGATAAATTCAACCAGTTTGACAGTTTTTATATATTTTCAAGGTACAGTTGAAAATGTCTACATCTCGGAAGGTATTGAATGTTTTGCAGATACAACCCATTAGTGAATTTTGCTCATACTTAGATTTACATTGTGGTATACTAAAAAAAATCGGTTGATCTGGTGTGGTGTTCAGGGTAACGAAATGCAATCCTTTCTAACAAAATTCAATAAATATTTTTTGTATAATTAAAAGTTAAAAAAATACAAAGGGTATGGCTTATAGGCACATCCTATTTCTTACAGTTAACCCACAAAGTACATATATGTTTATATAAATAAAATAAAAATACATATATATAAACTATAGAGAATCTAAATGCGTTCAATCTACTATGTGTTCAAAGCATTCATTTAAAGTGTAGGTGACATTTGTTCAAAAGGAATGTTTTTAGTGATGATATTAATAGAAGTAGATTATGTGTTTGTTTGGACATTAATAAACCTATTAATTGTACAAATAGATTAGGGCACACTTACAATACTCATCTCAATTTTAATGAAGGATTAATGGTTCCTAAGCATACAAACAAATATGGACAAATAACATTAGATTACATGATTTCCAGCTGCTTAAATATGTTACCCGCTGAAATTAAAAATTGTATTAAAATAAAACAGTTAATAAATATATTGAAGATTGGCTAGCTGAAAGAAAATATTTGCATTAGATATGTAATTAGGAAATATTAATTTATGTATGATTTTTTGTTTTTATTTATGTTTTTATTTTTTTTATAGATATAAGTAGAATTATTTTTGAGTAAGATTATTGTGAAAATTTTATTTTTTAAAGATTTTAGTTTGTTAAATGTGTTTTTATTTTTTATTTTATATAGACCCTAACTGTAAATTTAATTTATTATGAAGGTTTTGAATGACAAGCACCCGTTAGTCAAATTACTAAAAAGTAGTTTATCGAGACTTTTTGTTTTTTATATTTTGTTAAATTTAATAAAACAAATAATTTTTTACATGGAAGGTTGTTATATACTTTAATTGCCATGTAGTAAGGTCCTTTTTGAAATATTGTTTTGTTGGCTTGTGGTATTATAATTAGGTTATATACTTAACCTTTAAGCCGTGGTAAGCGCACCACTGGGCCGCACTATACATGCTCTGTATGCGGTCAGTTTACTCATGCGCTGCAAAGTTTTTCCAGCATTATGTGTATGAAACACACTTGAAGATGTTAAAACTTATACTTTATAAAAATCTCAAATCTTCACACTACTGACATCTTGTGGAATTTATACTTGATCCCAATCAATGACACAAAGCTTTGAAGGGATCTCCTAACTTGAAGTGTAAATTCAAATCAGTTTGATTGAGAATTTTTTTATCAGTAACAATGTGGTATACTTCTAAAGATTAAATTTATGTTCAAAAAACCAAACATACTGGGAAGAAAAATGGAACATGCGAGTTCAGTTGCAAAACATTCAAATTCCGAGCTCACTGCTACGAGTTCGAACACCCCGTTGCTATTTTGTTTTATTCTATGATTCAGGTTCCAAACAATATGTTCATAGTTTAGTTTTATGAAAAAAAAATATTTTGTGGACAACTTAATGCTTGGAGCAAGTGGATGAGTTTGTGTATTGGGGAAGTATGCTTACGAGATGTAAAGGCTGATTAGGATATTGAATTAATGATGTGGTGAAAGGGGTAGGGATAGCTGTGGGGGTTGCTGTAGGGATATCTGTAGAGATATACTCAAATAAGGTATTTCACACTTCCATACTACGTGGTTAGAGATACCGGAGAGCATGTTTGAACAAATGTCTAATTCTCTCCTCTGCCACCCAATATCATTGTCATGTTGTCCATCTTCAGGGAGACTGGGGAAGTGGTAGATAGACATCGAGGGAGAGGATTGGAGTGGGACGAAAAGGACAGGACTGAACGCGAATGGCGAGTGATCGCAGCCAGTGGAAAGCATTTGTGGAGGAGGCTAAATCCCACCCTGGATCTAGCACCGTGATGATGATGATTATTGCCCATCTTCTGTGAATATATGGCACAATATAATCCAAAGATACATTCCAGGATAGACCTCAATGAATTTTTATAACATACGTAATCAACCTAATTAAGAAATATTCTTTAAAAACGATGAAATTCTTTTCGTAATATATTTTGTTTACCTCTAAATTGTAAATTCTGTTGACAGCCTCCACATTTGATACAATATACTCACAGACCTTCAGCAATGACAGAAGGGTCTCTCTGTTATGACAGGTCGTCATATTTCTTATTTCTGATCGTTTAGATATAAGTCTTCTCATCAGTGCGTTGAATGGATTGACAATAGAAATTTCATCTAAATTGTCATTTTGCATATTACACAATACTTTATTAATGTGTTCGAATTGAACAATTGACAGCATTATCAATGCACTAGTTTTGTGCATGGACAATATTGTTCTGATTGATAATATGGCGAACCAAAAGTGAGAAGTCACGATATGAAGCACAAATTCGACTATAAATATCGTAATCAATATTAACGCTGATGCGATCCAATTAAACGAATAAACCCTGTTTATTACACTGTATGCAACACTTCCGTTAAATATGATTTCCATCTTATCCATTTTTTTTAATATTCTAAATATCGGAACCTGTTTTTCCATATTTATTTGGTACCATCGATATAATGAGTTGGCTGTTAGAATAATCATGTTCCCCATATAAATACAGTTTATATTTAATTGGGCTAATTTTGCAGCCATATCTTGTACGAGGTCAGCAAAAATCCATGAATATAAAATGCACAACATATTATTATAGCATTTAGTGATAACGCCTATACATTTGAATACTCTGCCGCTTTTTCTATACATTTGCATCCCTAATACGACACATAGTAATTTGGGTCCCTGAATGTTTACACTCAGAAGTGTATCATGATTGATTTGGATAGAACCTTTTAATTTACCCATTCTATTTTTCTACTATAGGTTATTACAGCGAGAATGTTAAAGCCTCAATGAAAAAAAGTAATAATTACTTTGTCAGGTTTTTCTCATTAATGTATCATTTATTATCATTAGTGAATTGACGATAAGAGAAATATTTATATTTTCTGCTGTCATTTGAGGGAGTGATTAATTAATTAACTAGCATTAATTAAATATTAATTTATTCCTCTTGAAAACATTACAAATAAAAGAGGTTTTAATTGTCTTTGAAAGTAATAAAATGTGCTATTATTCTGTCTTATTTAATAAATACATTAAAGGGGTTAATTTGTTACTTTTGAACTAATGCATTGAAAATAGTAACATTCAGTTTTATAAAAAAAAAATTGCGGAGTTAAAAACAATAGCATTTTGATAGGTTTTTTTATTGGTTGATTTTGTCTTCACCCCATTTATTTCGCTGTATCGGGTATCGAACCTGTATCCCATCCTTTGCAATTTTAAGTTTATGGCATCTACAACATTTTGCACCAAGTGCCAGTTGCTTAAGGAGAGATTCTTTAAATAATTAATAGGATTTCCCTTTGAATCTCTCCTCACTGACGCAATTATGTCGATATCCTGTGAAATTTTATTCAGGAGCAATTTACTCCTTCCCACTGGAAGAATCATTGGCAGGTTGATCCTACAGGCAGGAAGATAGAATAATCTATGATGACGCTGTTTTAGATAGTCATCAGGAACATAAAGCCTCGCAGCAGTCTAAAAAATGGGTAGCGGCATGCCCCTCTCTTCTGAGCGGCAGGGAGTGAAATCCGGGTATGCGTAGAAGAAAGTTAGTTGGATAAAGCCACGGATAGTGGCCGTACTCCCTCATGTAGAGAAATCTCAAAAACTTTTTCTGAACCATCTTCAACGTGAGGGAGAACCCCACCCCGTGAGGATTCTAAATAGCTGACTCCCTCTCCAGCCTACTACGGACTAAAGAGAAATATATTATTTGAAGAGTACAGGTATCCCAAAAAACCCTGACGTTTCGGGTAACAAATTCTAACATTTTTAATGCAGATTGGCATACCCCCTCTATATGAACACGAAGTGCGAGTTTACTTTCATACACAATTCCAAGATCTTTTATAGTAGAAACACGCTTGAGATTATGATCGAGCATAGTGTATCTGTGGTAGATGAAACTAAATGCTCTGGTGAAAGACATGCATTTTGAGATATTGAAATAAAGGTGATTTCGTAGACTCCATTCAGAAATGTTATCACGTTGAAGACGTAGGCAATCCAAAATATTTCTAATTAGTAAAAATAATTTGAGATCGTCAGCGAAAAGGAGAAAGCGAGAAAAACAGATGACTTCAGCAATGTCATTAATGAAAATGGATAGAAGAGGCCCTGAGATTGATCCCTGGGGGACCGCAGAAAAAATAAGAAACTCAGCGGATTGAAAGATTCTGTGTGTGACAAATTTCATTCTGTTTTTGAGGTAACTTCTAAAAAATTTTAGCATAAGAAGGAAGAAACCCATTTGGGCAAGTTTTGTGAGTAAGATATCGTGATTCAATATATTAAAGGCTTCGGAGAAATCATTATACGAACAGTCTACTTCGTATCCACTATCTAGAGACCTAGCAACATAGTCAGTGATTAACATCAGATTGGTATCCACTATCTAGAGACCTAGCAACATAGTCAGTGATTAACATCAGATTGGTATCCGCTATCTAGGGACCTAGCAACATAGTCGGTGAATAACATCAGAATGGTATCCACTATCTAGGAACCTAGCAACATAGTCAGTGAATAACATCAGATTGGTATCCACTATCTAGGGACCTAGCAACATAATCAGTGAATAAGATCAGATTGGTTTCCATAGATCTCCCTTTTCCGAAACCATGGTGTTCGGGGATAATGTATGCATCTATTTGAGGTATAATGAATTTATGGATTAATTTTTCGAATAGTTTAGCAGGAACTGAAAGTATGGCAACTGGTCTATAATTTTCGATTGACTTTTTGGAGCCATTCTTGAAAATAGGACATATTTTGTAAATTTTCCATAATTCTGGAAAAGTGGAGGTACTAATAGCTAGATTAGAGATAAAATATATAGGTGGTTTAAGGAATTCAGTACATCCTTTAATAAAAAATACGGGAACGAAGTCTGGGTCACACTTTTTTTTCTGAAAATTAAATTGAAATAATAGGATTAATAGTATGTTTACAGAATTGTGCAGATTATTTGATTTATTTATTTTATTTTAGTAATTTTTAATTATTTCATAATATGTAGGTACATTGTTTTTTAAATAGAAAGAATGACAAACATTCCTGGATTACGAATATCCTGACAATATTGTATTCTTCCTACTAGCATCATTATAAGCTGAAATGCTGATTGTGCATTGATGGAGGTCTTAACCAGCAGAGGATTGAACCCGCAGCGCCCGGATGGGAACCAAACGCTTTGGACCCTCGGCAACTAACTGGTGTTTCTGTAGATAATGGTTTGGTGTTAAAGTTTCTGTTTCTTCAGTCCTAAATGTTGTATTCGCTAATCTTTACATCCACTGTAAATTGCAGCAGCATTATAGTGTAGCTGGTGAGGGATGCAACCAAAGCGTAGACCAAAGCAAAGTCTATGTTGACAAAGTTTCCTGCTGTTATTTTAACGTCCTTCATAAGTAAATACTTAATAAATACTTGGATAATTTTTTTCTCCTTTGGATCTAAAAGAGAATACGTTTCTTAGCAATTTGTATAATTCCAGTCAATAACTAACTAATCATTATGACATTCATCTAGGCAGTGAGAATGAACTATCACACAACTCTGTCTTGGAATACTCTCTTTGCTTCTTTCATACATCGTCTCATACATACTCTTCCGTTATTCTGATTTTTTACATGACCCGACTCAAGTAACTGATCCACTTGATCGTGCCATGTCTTTCTCGAGCTTCCCTGACTTCTTCTTCCATTCACTTGTGCATCGTATATTCACAACATTTCTTTCTCCATCCATCCGCTTTACATGTTCAAACCATCTTAGCATCTTTTTCTTAATCTTGTTAATTATTCTTATCAGACATGCATTCTCTTAAAATTTCCACATTCAGAGATCTCAATTCGATTGCATTCAGTCTATTTTAGTCATTCCTCTATAAGTTTCATGCCTCACTGCTTTAAATGAATCAGAATTTGAATTCATTAATTTCCTCACTTTACTTATTTCCTCCATTCACACTTCTTTCGATGTCCCTGTCAGCCTTCCCAAGTCCCAATGTATACATGTAGTATTTATACATATATGTATATAGCAACAACTTACGTAAGTTTCCTTTGAGGGAGACTTTCATGAGAATTCTTTTTGTCCTTTCCATTTCACATTTTAGCCATTCGATGGCGCACGCCAGTAGCATAATCACCCACAGTTCGTAAAGCACCCATAAAAATAATAGCAGTGTTAGTGGGCTTAGCTAAATCATAAAAAAATAAAACTATTTTATTTTGTTGTTCATATTAATAGGATTATATGAAAAATATCCTGAATATGCCAGAAATTACTGTACTAGAGAAAAATTACCAACAAAGGTATCCAGGCTGAGCAGAGCTAATATTTGTGTGTATTGTTCTACTTGCAAAGTGCAGTTATGTTTATTCTATATCAGAGATTTCTTCAAACTCTACCATGAAATGTATGGTAAATATTAAGAGTATAAGTCCATTTCATAAGGAATTTGTCTCGCAAAGTTAAAAATACAATGTTATAACCTTTGGGCAAATGAATTGAAAGAGAGAAAGTTAAGTTAGAGTTTAGTCCTCCCACCATAGAAATAATATAGTACAAAATATGTAGTAGAGTTCAACAAATTAAATAATGCGGGCGGCCGTTGCGTACTGCACAGCTTTCCTGAAGCTGTTCAGAATGTCCTACAGACTTATCCGATTTGTTCGTCCGATTTCACCATTAAACTAGTAAGGAGAAAATGCATATCATCTACTTACCATATTAGATGCATCCGCCCCTTTCATTCCAAATGTGATTGAAACAATCAAATCGAGAAACATAGTACTCATGATTAAAATAAGCTGTAAATTGATAATACAATTAAAAAGTTTACGTTTTTCTTGGACATTTTGAAACTTTGCAAAAAAATAAATTAAGATAGATACAAAACAATTTTAGTCACATTATAATTTATATTAAAAAAAAAATCATGAAGAATCAACAAAGAACATTTCATTTCCTCACACTAAATAATTGGTGGCATTTGGGCATAACCTGATAAGTGTAAAACGGTATCTTCATAATATGTCAAGATCTTATGACATGTTTTGATCCAACTAACTGTTATAATTGTTCGATCATGGCGTTTAGGATGTTTTAAAAATAAATACAGATGTCAGGATTTTACCAATCGAAAATAAATGGATCAATAACCATATTTAGAAATTAACCAAAAATGCAGTTACAGGTTATGCCCAAACACCACCGAATTATTCCTCTAATTGATATTATAAATATGTAATATCTCATTTACTTTGTCTACTTACCTCAATGTGATTAATTTTATTAACAATCTCCACATTAGCCAAAAGCAGATCACAAATCTCCAGCAACGAATTAAATGTTTTTTCATGATCAAAAAATTCATCTTTCCTCACTACTGACTGCTTACACCGAATCATACAGTTTTTAAGCGATGAAACAAACGGGTTAAAATGGCAAAACTCATCGCTAGGCTCATTGAACATCACACAAAGAACTCTGTTGAGATTAGTGAATTGCACAAAAATGATAAAAATCAATGCACTGACTTGGTGTGAGACCAGCATGATTCTAGACGATAATATCAGAAACCAATAAGTAAAATATCTAATAATTCCTAAAAATAGATGCGCCATTAGAATTGTCATCATATATATAAACCCACCTATCCAGATGTATAAGTAAGCCCTGTTTAATGCTGTACTGTAATAGGTGATGTTACCTCTCAAGATGGTTTCCACTTTGTCGAATTTATGTAACACTTTAAATAGAGACGGATATTGTTCTATGCTGGTTTTAATCACATCGTACATGAAAGCTATGCCAAGGCCGATGACCCGCATTAAGTAACCCACTCCCAGCATGTCTTGGGTTATGAAGCCCTTTGTCAGAGTGATCACGAAAAAGTAACCCGTGGTGATACACAAAATGACGTAATAACATTTAGTTTCCGTCCCAATACTTTTAAGTACCCGTCCGCTTTTTACGAATTTCTCCATTGCGAATATGCGATTTAAATATTTTGCTCCCTGAATGTTCAAATCCAAAACTGAGTCATGGACTATTTTGATAGAATTTTTTTGTTTGTCTCCCATTTTTATATGGATGTGAAGGATTGTGCAGTGCAAAAGCCGAAAGCATTGTAATATATGTTGCTACCTGGCTGTGTAGCTTTTACCTCGGATGGCTCATTAAATGGATTTACTCAGAGATTAGATAAGTATATGAAGCATTAAGTCAAAATGGATTGAAATAATAATATCCACACAGCAACATGCAATTTTATAGACAGTTATTTGGTGTATTAGGCAGTGGAAAGGGGATATGGCTATTAAGTAATACTTAGTGTTCTTAGGCAATTTTAGTCGCTATTATAGCATTACTTAAAAGTGTCATTTTCCTGTCACGTTGGTGAGATAATAGATCTTTTTGTATTTCAAATTTTTATTATTATACAATATACATATTTGAAAGATGTAGTAGAGAAAACACATATAAGCAAAAGGGTTAGTGATGTGAATGTTGTTTTAATTTTCAAAAGTTTTTGGACCATTATTATTTTTCATCTACATAAACGAAATTTCTGCTCTATCCAACAAAGGATAAATAGTAAGCTTTGCCGATGGTACTGTAATAATATTTTATGAAAGTAACTGGAAAGATACTAGAGAAGCTGAATGTGGGCTCATCGTTCTACAAAAATGGTTAAAGACCACTTACGTTGAATCTTAGTAAAACAAAGTATCTAACTTTTTCAATTGACGCAAGAGGACAACCAGGGGATGAATACAATCTAAAATTACATGAATGCCAAAACAATTTTTCACAATCTTGCCCCCTTATTACCCATTCAGAATGTATAAAATATCTTGGCATAGAAATAGACGAAAATCTTCGGTGGGACACTCACATAAATGGCATTACAAGGAAGCTCACAAAATACACATATTTTTTTTAAAACATCAGAAATATTTTATGTCAAAATGATGTTAAAAAAGTTTACTATGCGCTATGCCACTTCCGCCTCGAATATGGTATACTAGGATGGGGATCGGCATCTACTAACCATATGAAACAATTGTCTGAAACCCAAAAGAGTATTATAAAGACCATTTTAAAAGTCCCCATAAAAACGCCTTAAAAGAAATTTTCAAATTTTTTGCAGTACCTAACATCCAAAATATCTGTACTAAGAATGTTTTAATCAAATATTTCAAAAGTTAAAAAAAAACGAAGAAACTTAATTTTCACCACAACAAGCGAATCAAAATGACATTATGAATATTCCTAAATTTAAAACTGCTTTTCGACAAAGGAATTATATATATCTCTTCACCGGCTATGAAAAAAACAGAAATAATAATAATAATAATTGGATTACTTCTATAGCGCCGTTTTCGTGGGAAAATCACCTCAAGGGCAAATGATATCAAAAATCAAATCAAAACCTGGCTCAAAGAAATAAAAAAGAGGAGATTTCCAGCATCTTGAAAAGAACTTCCTAGGAGCTTAAATCATCCATTTTTAAATAAAACCTAGTCCGCCTCAGCACAGGAACCCCTAGTGAGGAGGACTGAGAAAAACATCATATATTGTCTTATTAGCTTTGTAAAATTTTAATAACTAAACGAAAAAATATGTATTGAAACAAAATAAAAATAAAAAGTTAATTATAATATGAATCTGTATATAAAACTGGGAACAGTATAATATGCAATAGAATATAATAATTTCCGGTATTTTTGAAAACAAAAAAGAATGTTCCTTTGTCAAGACAAAGAATTGATACTGCATTCAGCTTACATATTTGATGTTTAGTGACACTTTATAACTTCCTTTAATATTTCCCATTTACTACTAATGACCCTGTATCGTATTGTGGGAAACTTCTGTTTACATATCTACCAACACTAACGAAAAATAACACAAAATTTAAAATGTACATTTTTTCAAAAAAAAAAAAATATTGTTTTTGTTCAACCTGCAATTTGTATTTAATTATATTTTTAAATTTATCCCATTGATATAATAGTTACAGCAATACTGCATTTGACAAATTTAATGGAGCTGTGTAATTTACAAATGGATTTTTATTTAAAAATAGTTTGTATAATTAGTTCGTGAATTGCATCATAAAAATTGTATACAAGGTGACGGAAGCAACCCAAGCGTGTAGAAACATTAAGTCTATTGTGAAAAAGTTTCCTGCTGTTATTTTAATGTCCCTTCGTAGCAAATACTTAATGAACATCTGGTATTCCTTTTTTTCTATAATAAAAAAATACATTATTATATCATTGTTGAGATTTTTTGATGTGAATACCTCACAATAATCCCAACTGTCCAGACACAATTGGACTATGGCATCCCCAATTGGGGTGTGTTGTGAGGCTGAAAGGGGTGAAACGGGAAAGAAGATTGGGAAGGATCTGAAGGATCAGATCTGGTCACCAAACATGGCTAAAGCCAATTTAAATAACATTTCGATTCTGAATAGTGGTCTTTCACCAGAGCGATACTAAGAATGTTTATCACCCTGGATGTATGTACATATATATGTAAGCAACTTACCTGTGTTTTCTTTCAGAAGTATTTTGGTGAGGATTATTTTAGTTCTTTGTGCCTCTGATTTTAATTCTTCAATAGTAAAGGCTAGCTGAACAACAACTGCTAATTCACAAATGACCCATAAAATTGTTATGAAATATTCCTGGAAAGAAAACCTGGTTTCTATGAAAAATATTCAACATGACATATTTAATTAAAATTAATATATGCATTTACATACTGTTATTACAAAAAACTGGTTTTCAGTACTTTAAAAATAATTTTAAAACACACATTGATTGGAAAGGCTATCTTTCCTCTTTTCCCCACCTTCCTCTCCCCCTTCTCCTTCCTCTCCACAATACCTTCAGCCTCACAACATTCCCCAATTGGGAATGCCATAGTCTCACTGGCTCCAGATGGTTGGGAGCAGTTTGGGACTCTTGTACAGTATTCATATAAAAAAAAATATTTAAAAAAAATCTAAAATAAAAAATTCAAAATGCCCCTGAGGTGATTAAATCACTTAACGGCGCTATAGAGTTAACCATTTATTTTTATTTAGATAATGAAATTTCAATTCAGTTAAAACATGGCTGATAATGCTAACATATGATAAACATATGTGTACCAACATAAAAAAAAAAAAAATTGATAATCGAATGTACACAGCACGCGAAAATTCTAAATTCACCTTTTCTTTTGAACACACTTCGTATATATATACTCGTATATTTAAATTCATGTATTTTTACAATTTATTTCTGAATGGATGTTTTTACTATCCATCACCATAATAAAACCAGATAACAAACAGTATGTAATTTTTTACTTACCATAATATTGTATCCATTCACCACATATGTAACAGATATCATTATATCGACAAATGTTAAGCACTGGTAAGCTATTAGCTGTAAAATAAAAATAAAGTCCTTTATCTTGATTCATTAACATAATGTTAGGTAGGTATTTTATTTACAAGTCAACCACTTTAAACTTCTTTTTTACAGTCATTTTACATTAAAAAGCTCTTTTTGTAATAATATATATATTTCTAGTATATTTGTATGTTTTTTTAAAATATATTTATTGCATATAATTAACAAGATTGTTTACATGATAATAACATTAAATACTAAAAAATTATATATTTTAAATGATACAATCCGTATAGTTTCTTTGTTAATTAATACCTCTCTAATTGAGGATGGTTTTTTCAAAAACCACTTTTTGCTCATTTAAAAATTTTACAGGTAAGAATTTTTTAGTGAATTTACAACTAGGCGCGTGGATGATTATTACAAAATATATATTTATTGCAGTTAAGTTTAATAGCAATGTATGCTATATATATTTTTAGTTAATTTATTTTCAAAAATAATTATTTAATAATTTCGAGTTTTGATTAAACTTGCACTGCAACGAAAAGAGTGTTTTCATAAAACAACGAGTTTTTGTAATATTTTTAAGCTGATTTGTAGCAGGTTTTGTTGAGATTTTATTGAAGTAATTGATGCGCCTCAAAAGCAGCAAAAATAATTGAAAAAAAAAATCTTACATGTGTGCAAACAGCGGTTTTTTAATAAAACAGTCCTCAATTGAGAAATTTTTCATGTTTAGAGAGGGAGTACTATTATGAGTTGTTATACAAATAATTTCGAGAGTACTACCATGAACTTAGAAATTCTGATACCTATACACTAATTGCAACGAAATTTAAGAGGAAATTTTTATGAACCTCAGACCATAGATATGATCTGAGGTATGAACATATATGCTTTTTTTTCAAATGAAAATACACCTAAAATTAGTTTGTAAAGTGTATTTTAAGTTTTTTCTTAAAAATCCATAATTTTTTTAAGCTTTTTTTTTAGAGCATTTCATAGCTGAGTAATGAGGTGATGGTGATGAGGTGTTTTTGTATTAAGTTTAGGGATTATTATTTGTCCTGTGATTCTCGGCCTGGTTTGTTTGTTTGCTTCATTATTTTGCATTATCATTGCGCTGGAACAGTTTACAAGGTCAAATTAAAGACAGTAAAATGTAGTTTTTTTAACAGTAACAATGTAGTATACTTCAACTTGACCTCCGAGGTCACCACGGGGTGCGAAAGGTATAATTTATTTAAAAAAAACGAAATGTACAGGAAACAAATATGGAACATTCGACTTCAGTTGCAAAACGTTCAAATTTCGAGCTCACTGCTGCGAGTTCGAACACCCCGATGCTGTTCTGTTTTAGGTTTCGATACAAGTTCCAAACAATACGTCTTATTAAATTTTATTCAATAAGTGGATGAGTTTGTGTCTTTGGGAAGTACTCCAAACAAGTAGTTTGTCTACTTATTTATTTATTTATTTATTCAATAAGTGGATGAGTTTGTGTCTTTGGGAAGTACTCCAAACAAGTAGTTTGTCTACTCCAAGTCATTCATAACCCCGAGCAAGGCCGGGTAGATAGTAGATAATATATTTAGTATATAATATATAATATATATAGATAGTAGATAATATATTTAGTATATAATATATAATATATAGATAGTAGATAATATATTTAGTATATAATATATATAGATAATATCAGCTAGTAGATATTAATTACAGTATACACTGTATGAATAATCTTATCCCGCTTGACAACAAAGAGCCTAAACCCTTGAAATCAATAAACAAACAAATGATCCCAGTATAACACTAATTAATAAGGTAAGGAAAATTATTTATTCCCCACTTCTCCGTATATTCGCAAGACCTGAACAATATAACACATTTAAATACGTCAATGGCATTCAAGTCATTATAAATCAATTAAGAAAACATTACCATTTAATGCGGGGAAAACAGATTCCAAATGTAAGTACCTCACAGAATAGAGAATCCATTATGACAACTATTTTCTCAGTGAATCGCTTTTACCGGTAATAAATCATTTAGGCATCATAAAAAATTAAATTGGTTGGGGGTAAAAAAAATAACATAAATAAGTCCTCTCAACTTGACCTAACCACAGTTTAAAAATGCCCCTGAATGCCGAAACACCTGTCACAATAATAAAATACGAAAATACTCCCAGAATTTAATAATAACATTATTAAATTTGATTAACATTCATTTTTAAAAATAATTAAAAAAATGTAAACTGTGTTTCACATTCCTACCACGAAACATTCATAGTGACTTTCTTCAATAATATTAACTGTACATAATGTAAAAAATAAGCTAGACTCAAATAAGGTATTTCACACTTCCATACTACGTGGTTAGAAATGGCCGGAGAGCATGTTTGAACAAATGTCTAATTCTCTCCTCTGCCGCTCAATATCATTGTAATGGGGAAGAGGTAGATGGACAGTGTGGAAGAGGATTGGAGCAGGACTGAGAAATGGTCGTGAATAGCGAATGACTGCAACCTGTGGAGGTCAAATCCCACCCCAGGATCTAGCGCTGTGATGATGATGATTATTGTCCATCCTTTGTGAATATATGGCACAATTTTATCCAAATATACATTCCAGGATTGACCTCCTCGAATTTTTATAATATATATAATCGAGAAATGTTCTTTAAAAACGATGAAATCATATGTAATAGTAGAATTTGGCAGCCGCCTCTGGTTGGGAGTTCCAAAATATCTGAAAAAAACCCTTGACTCTGTGCAGAAACGCGCAGTCCGTTTGATAGATTCGCCTATCTTAACAAACGGCTTGCAATCTTTGGAACACAGACGTCAGGTGGGAATGCTGTCCTTGTTCTACAGGCATTTCAATGGAAGATGCTCTGAGGAACTAGCGTGCATAGTTGGGAAACACTCTAAACGCATCTAACATTTGCCTAACATTTGCATACCGTTGACATTTGTCACATGAGAACGGGTCGCTTCTACGACTCGTTCTTGTGTTCAACAGCTCGGTTGTGAAATGATCTGACGGCCTCTGTGTTTCCTGCTTTCAACAACATGGGGCTCTTCAAGACCCAGGTTCATTCCTTCCTATCCTCTAAAAGACCCTCCGCACAGCATCCCCGGAGGTGACATAGGCCTTGAGGGAAATTATTTCCCTGTGTAAAGTTACTGTAAAATTTAAAATATAAATATTTTGTTTACCTCAAAATTGTAAATTCTGTTGACAGCCTCCACATTTGATACAATATACTCACAGACCTTCAGCAATGACAGAAGGGTCTCTCTGTTATGACAGGTCGTCATATTTCTTATTTCTGATTGTTTAGATATAAGTCTTCTCATCAGTGCGTTGAATGGATTGACAATAGAAATTTCATCTAAATTGTCATTTTGCATATTACACAATACTTTATTAATATGTTCGAATTGAACAATTGACAGCATTATCAATGCACTAGTTTTGTGCATGGACAATATTGATCTGATTGATAATATGACGAACCAGATGTAAGAATCCACGGAATGAAGCACCAATTCATATATAAATGTCATAATTAAGAATGAAACTGATGCAATCCAATTAAAAGAATAAACCCAGTTTATTCTACTATATGTCACACTTCCGTTAAATAAAGTTTCCATCTTGTCCATTTTTTGAAATATTCTAAATATCGGAGCGTGTTTTTCCATATTTATTTGGTACCATCGATATAATGAATTGGCTAGTAGAATAATCATATTAGCCAAATAAATGCAGTTTGCATTTCCTTGGGCTATTTGTGCGAGCTCGACTTGAACAAGGTCCGCAAAAATCCATAAATATAAAATGCACAACATAGTATTGTAGCATTTAGTGATAACGCCTATACATTTGAATACTCTGCCGCTTTTTCTGTACATTTGCATCCCTAATACGACACATAGTAATTTAGGTCCCTGAATGTTTACACTCAGAAGTGTATCATGATTGATTTGGATAGAACCTTTTAATTTACCCATTGTATTTTTCTACTATAGGTTATTACAGCGAGAATGTTAAAGCCTCAATGAAAAAAAGTAGTAATTACTTTGTCAGGTTTTTCTCATTAATATATCATTTATTATCATTAGTGAATTGACGATAAGAGAAATATTTATATTTTCTGCTGTCATTTGAGGGAGTGATTAATTAATTAACTAGCATTAATTAAATATTAATTTATTCCTCTTGAAAACATTACAAATAAATGCGGTTTAAATTTATAGTACACTGAGATTGCCCATCGGATACCCAAAATTTGTATCAGTTGAACGCTGGCGTATCTGATAGGCAATGTAAAAACGTACTTTCTTTTCATATGTATGAAGAATATAAGTAGCTATTCTGGGAAACTACTTATGATAGATATAAACATTTTTTATAAAAATCTAAACACATTGTAGATAAAGGTGACCTAGTGATAGGTCGTTTCTACGTCATCGACGATCATCCTAAAATGCTATCATAAAAATCTTCCTTTTGACACATCTTGTATGAAAATGAAAAAGATAGAAGATACTAGAATGTTGAATTTCTTGAATCACATTGCTACGGAAATTTCGCAAAAGTATGTTTCTTTTAAATCATAGAACTATTATGGTATTGTTATTTCGAAAGATGAGAAAAAAAACTTTAACCATTAAAGACACACAATGGTTATAAAATTTGCACACAATCAGGTAGAAATATAACACTAATCACACACTTATTCGTTAATAAGTTTACTGTGAAAATAATATGATTATGTCATTATAAACATGGATTCTTTCTAAACTTGTAACACTAAATTGTAGGTACACATGTAGAGTGGATGAATGAAGAAAGAAGTATAAGAAGAATATATGACACAAATGTGAATGGAAGAAGAAGCCGGGGAAGACATGGCACGATCAAGTGAACCAAATACTTGAGTTGAGCCATGTCAAGAATCAGAATAACAGGAGAGTATGTATGAGACGATGTATGAATGTGAATGAAGCAAGGAGTGTGTGCCAAGAGCGAGCTGTTTGGAGATCTGTTTTCTCTGCCTACCCATGTAGAGAAACGGCGTGATGGTTAGTTAGTTAGGTTAAGTTAGGTTATGGTTGCTTTTATCAAAATGGTTATTATGACTTTTTTTTTTGTTGGACATTGACGAGCCTTTTTTAATTTACAAGTAAAAAAATAATACAATTTTTACTTAGCATTAACATTTCTACTGATCATTGGTGGGCACCTAATACCTCCGATGTGAAAAAATAACACTTTTGAAAGAGTAGGAAAATGGGGGTGGACCATTTTTTAATTTATTTTGTGCGGTACTAAATATTTTTTTGGGAGTTCACCTTCATTTTCCAGCTTAAAAATAGTTTTTTTCTCTATCCTGTAAAACAATTTTTTTTTACATTGGATGTATAAAATGAAAAAAAATATCCTTAAATGAATTAAATTTTATCCAAAAAAATATGTAGAATCTTTCTAGTTCAAGGTTATAATTATGAAGCCCAATGGTGTCGGATTACCGGATTTGCTAGATTACTGAAATTCTTGCATTATTGGAATTCCTGGATTACTGGATTTACCAGATTACTGGAATCGTCAGATTACTATAATAGCCGGAATACTATAATTGTAGGTTTTATGGATTTTCCTGATTTCTGGATTGCCAGTTTTATGGATTTTCCTGATTACCATAATTGCCGGATTACTGAAGTTTTTGGATTACTGGTACTGCCTGATTACTGGAATTCCAGGAGTGCTGTAATGTATTGAAAATTTAAAAATTAGAACACGGAAATGTTTTTATTTTTTAAACTTATTTGTGAGTATGTAGTAATAAAGCATGATATTTTTCTATTATTTACCGAAATAATCTCTTATCGACGAGTGTTTCTCAAATCTTATTTAAAAACTCTGGACCTGACTCAGGCGGTGCTGGACTACCCTGATTTTCACCCTACAATAATATTATTTTGGGAAATAAATTATATTGTTGATAATATAATGGTAACAGCAACACAATATTTCAACATGAACATTGAAAATGTAGTGTAATTTACAAAAAGTGCTTTTATTTTCATAATATTATTTTTTAAATACCTTCCATTCTTGATAAATTAGTATTTTTGTGTGAATTGCATCAGAAAAATTATAAACGAAGTTAGGGAAGCAACCAGAGCATGTACGGACATCAAGTCAACAGTGAAAAAGTTTCCTGCTGTTATTTTAATATCATTTTGTAGCAAATGCTTGATAAAAACTTTGAAGATTTTATAGTCCTTTTTATCTAAAATAAGAGAACACTTTATTACTATTTATTTAATTGACAAATGTTGAAAGTATTAATTTATAAATAAAATAATTATATAATTTCTTCAAAAGATTGGAATTCACTTTGTGACGTCATTGTTAATAAATGAATTAAAAATTACTTTGTATTAACCACTTTATTAATATATACATATCAACGTGTTTCGAAAGCGATGCTTTCCTTATCAGGAATATATAAAATACTAAAAAATAATAATGTCAAGTATAGACAAATGATAAACATAGAACACAATAATGTAAGAATAGACCAATTCCAAACATAAAAAAAATTGATTATAGTAGGTAAGTAATTAATCAAAAATGTTGATAAAAAATTATTATAAAACATTGAATAACAAATTTATATTAGAAATTATTTTTATTATTAATATTAATATGAAAATAAATTCAAGAGACAGCTATTTAAAAAAAATATTTGATTATTAATTATATTTAATTCACTATTAACACTTTTTCTGATTTCTAAAATTTCAAATTTGTCTAATTGTAAACTGGTTGTTTCTAAAACATGATCGGCAAATTCAGAATAATTGTTATTAATTAAACACCTTAGGTGTTCCTTAACTCTAATACTGAAATTTGTAGAAATCTTTCCTCTGTAAAAATAGTTGCAATGGTTTCAAATTAATTTACATACCCCCGATTTATTTAAAATATTATCCTTATCTTTGTTATTCAAAATAAAGATTTTTTTAAATTTATTATTATTTTAAAAAGCTGGTTGGATAGTATTTGGGATGTTTTTTAATTATTAAATTTGAAGTATTATTATTTAAAAAACAATATTCAGTTTGGTTCCATGATAAATCAACGCATATACGAAACCTATTTAATAATTAAAAATATATATATATATATATTATAATAAAAAAAAATACATTTGGGTTAGATTAGATTAGGTTTTCGGGTTATTTTTGTACTTTTAATGACTTTTTATCACTTTAAAAGTGTGCCGATGCATAGGTGTTTTGATTTATCCGGTCACCACATGGGTTGTATCGTAGAGTAGGGCAATTATAATAGATGACACAGCTTAAAAACACTTTTAGCATGTAGTGCTCTTAAATATTGAACGAAATGTTTATTGGTGGGTGTATATACGGTGTATGAAATGTATTAAATCATTATTGTAGGTTTAATGCTGAATTCATTAAAAAAAACTTTAAAAAATACAACATTTTATTGTAGCACTAATACAAACAGTATGTGTGTGTTAGTTTGTTGTATTTTAATCAGGTTATTGAAGGAATTGAGCTTTAAATCTATAATAACATTTAATTCAATTTTATATAATAATTTCATAACCACAGGTATAACTGTTATTCAACTACTTACTTATATTGTAGCCACTAACTTCTTTTACACTTTAATTATTATTATATGTACCATATTATTATACTCCTTTGTATAACTATGTAATAAATGTATCAAAATGTAAAAGCCTTCTAGGCGTGGATAAATAAATAAATATATTATTATTATATAGTATTATATTATTATACAGTATTATATTATTATATAGTATATATTATTATATAGTATATATTATTATTTAGTATATATTATTATATTGTATTCTGTATATTCCTGATGAGGAAAGCATCGCTTTCGAAACATGTTGATATGTATATATTAATAAAGTGGTGATTACAAAGTAATTTTTAATTAATTTATTAATCATGATGCCACAAAGTTAATACCAATCTTTTGAAGAAATTATAAAAATAAATAAACGTTCTGTGTGTACAACCCCCAATAAACAAATCATTTCAATATTTAAAAGCATTATGTGTTAAAAGTGTTTTTTTTTAAATATAAAGAATTAACGCAAATTTGCATAAAATTTTTAAGTTTCACCTTAACATGTCAAGTATGGGGCTATATCCTGCCTTGGGGGATGATGGTGATGAAAGCATTTTTCCATAAATACAGTGAGTGGAAAACAGTTCCACACAAAGATGCAATCCTTAATTAAATTTTCACTAATTTAATTGCAACACTGAAGAGATCCCCCATATTGGATAGAATTATATAATACATATTATAGTTCAGTAATGGAGAAAATATTAAAAATGATCATTTATTGGTAGATAAAATTATTAATGTATGAGCAACGTACTTATGTTTTCTTTCAGAAGTATTTTGGAGAGTATTCTTTTAGTTCTTTGTGCCTCTGATTTTAGGCCTTCAATAGTAAAGGCTAGGTAAATCAGCACTGAAGATTCGTATAAGACCCAACCAACTATTACCAGAAATTCTATGGTGGACTGGTTTTCATGAAAAATTAATATTCACATGCTATAAATATAATTGGCTGGTAAGTACTTTTTAAAAAAGATTTATTAAAAACAATCAATCGAATTTGAGGAAAGCGAAAATTTACTATACTCCTATAGTGAATTTATTTCTAAATTTACATGTAGGTAAGCAGCTACTTACAGCTTGATACGCTTAACTTTGCAGGCGACCGAAGGAGGAAGTAATGGTGACTCTTTTTTAAAACTGTTTTTTTTTTGTATCAGCATAAAATTTACACAAACGACACCACCGACTGCAAAGTTTACAGTATTAAGTTATACCAGCCCGTTTCTCTTAAATTTTAGAATTATTTCTTACATAAGTAAAGAATCCATTCGCCGCATATGTAATAGATGCCAAAATATCGTTGAATGCTAAACATTGGAATACAATCAGCTAGAAAAAAATAAAAATAAAATAATATCAATCTATTTAGTTTGATTATTAATCTCAATTATGTTATCATTTTCCGCCATATTGTCTTTGAAAAATATGAAACAAACTACATGGCATTTAGTCATATTTTTGGATAGGTATTTGGATATTACGATGTTTGCTGAACAAAGTGACCTAGCATTTCTATACAGAAATACATAGCTTTCCAAATTTCAAAAAATTTTCCAACTTCAGAAACAAACAAAAGTTCAGCTTTATAGCAGCAGGGGTCTTCAAACTACAGCCCACGGGCCAACACCGGCCCGCTAGCACCACCAATCCGCTTCGCGGTAGTTTATTTTGATTACGTTGTAAATTTTACAATCATCCAAAATAATAATTGGATGTTGTTATTTAAGAACGAATTAAGAAAAACAATATCTGACATACATACGAAATTGAATAATTTAACTGTAATTAATGATATGAGATTCAAAACTACATTGTGCTGGTATGATGAGTTAGTTAGGTATTGGCCATTTCTAATTCAATTCAATTCACCTTTTTCCTTTTAATATTTTACAAAGTTTACATTTTTTGGCATTTTTAAAGATATTATTAAATAAAACAGGGTGCAAGATCCAAAATAATTACTTATAATAAATAAGAAAAATTAAAAGAAAGTAGGTAGACATATATAATGTCAGTAAATTGCATACAACACATACTGGTATTATACAAATAGCAACAAAGTTTTCTGTTTAAACGTACCTTCGTAGGATAAAACATTTAAGCGGTCAGTGACAGAGATAACCATCGGAAAAGTAGAAATGAATGATCACCATGATAGCCTTGTTTTCGAACCACCCGCGAATCAGTCTAATCAGTCTATCCCTTCTGACCCGCAGATGGATCATTCCGAGCATACATAAGAGAAAGTCCTTAAAATTTAGTAGAGGAGTCAATGTGGCCCTTGGGCTAAAAAGTTTGGAGACCCCTGCTTTATAGGATGGAATCCATATTAAAAATATTCTTTAAAACAGAAATATTCAGTTTTTTTTTTTTTACCTCAAAATTGGAAATTTGGTTGACGGTCTCCAGATTTGATTCAACATAATCACAAACCTTTAGCAACGAGAAAAGGTTTTCTCTGTTATGACAGCCTATATCATTTTTTACTTCTGATTGATTGCATATCATTTTCCTCATCAGTGCGATGAATGGATTGACAATAGAAATTTCATCCAAGTTCTCATTTTGCACATTGCACAATACTTTATTAATGTATTCAATTTGAACAATTGACATTAATATCAAAGAACAGGTTGTGTGTATAGCCAACACTACTCTCATTGTCATTATGAAAAAAAACACATAAATTGTTATAACATCAGTGACAATTTCATATATTATTATTGTTGCTAAAAATATCACTGATGTAATCCAAAAAACAGAATAAGCTTTGTTGATTACATTATAAGTAACGTTTCCATTAAATATGGTTTCCATCTTATCAATTTTGTTTAGTATTCTAAATATTGGGGGGTATTTTTCTATATTTATTTGGATCCATGTACATAATGCGTATATTGTTACAATAATCATGCTGCCCATATAGACAAATAGTATTGCATTTCCTTTGGTTACAATATTTACAATAGAAGTTTTCATGAGTATAGCAAAAAATATTGCTAGCAAAATGCACAATGTAGTATTATAGCATTTAGTGATAACGCCTATACATCTGAATACTCTGCCACTTTTTCTGTACATTTGCATCCCTAATACGACACATAGTAATTTGGGTCCCTCAATGTTTATACTTAGAACTGTATTGTGATTGATTTCTATAGAACCTTTTAGTTTACTCATTATTTATTTTACATCTGTAGGTTGTCACAGTATGAACACAAGAACTTTAATAAAATTATGGTTATATAGGTTTATTTAGTCAATAATATCAATCATAATAATATGTATTTATAATGATTAATTGATAATAATTGACATCTTTCAATATGCATTATCATTTTTTGAAGCATTTGGCATTCAATTACAATGGAATGCTATTAATTTATTTAATATATGGTATGTATGTATACTATTTTTTATTGAAAAATGAAGACAGCAGTTAAATAAAGTACTTAGTTTTTTATAACAAAAGTAATATGTAACATGTACTTACATAATTAAAAAATATTGGAATTCAAACATCAAAGTGCTTGGTTGGGTAAAGGAAACGGTGATCGACTAACTACTCAAAGAAATCTTATGTCTTTGGATGGATGAGAAACAGCAACACTGAAGACATCCAAGGGAGACAGACATACAAAGTGTATCGGACGTCCCGCCTCTCCCGGAATGTTTTGACAAATTTGTTGTATGTAAAATGTTGTTATTTGTTGATGTATGTAACGGGCGGTCTGTGTTCTCACAGACCACTCAGACTTGAATGACTGAATAAAAACGTTAGAGCGGTACGGTTGGTGGGAGGGAGACAGACTTGTCAGGCATCCACACGGCGCCGTAGGTCTGTGCGTTGCGGACCGCTTTAGCATTCGACCGCCAGCCTGACAAGTACTTCTATCTCCACTGCCCGCTCTGACTTCTGATCCCCCGCCTTGTTTTACTCTGACCACTGCTTACCTTGGACTTCCATCGGACTACTGCCGGACTGGACCCCAATAAGCGACGTCACACGGACAAGGCCCGCAAAGTCGTCAATAAGGGTCTTGTCGCTAGTACCGTTCCTCCTCGCAGAGGGAACGGTAGGAGTGCTACTTTCCCTCCCAGCCTCGCTTCGTAGATTGGGATCAGCCGGCCTCATACAGTTCGTTTGTGTGCCAGATTATGTCTGGTACATAAAGCTAAATGTCAGAAGACATATAATAGAACCATGTAGGTACAATAGAAAAGTTAATAAATTTTATTGTAAGATGGGAAAATATTGTTAAAGTTAATTATAGGTTTACCGACATTTTTTATCATTTTTTATATAATATGTAATCCACACAGGAGGGAAATTATTTCCCTCAAGACCTATGTCATCTTTGGGGATACTCTTTGGAGGGTATTTTTAGTTCTATAACATGGACCTTTGTCCTATGCATTTTTTTACTAATTAATTAATCTCTTCACTCATCAGATATGAAATACTTGTAACTGTATCAATAACGTTACGGTACAGAAAAGTATTAAATTTTTCCAATTAGGAACTCCAGTGAAAAATATAATGGCTTTAAAAAAATATATTCGTATAGATCAGCAAATGCCGATTCTGAATATATAACTTTTATTGTATTTAATTATACGTAGATTTTATACATCGTTATATAAAAGTGAACTAAAAACTGTACCACCAAAACACCATGTTCTGTTGGTACCACTGCTTCTGACGTCACACGTGCCGTTTTTGAGCCCAACTATAACTAGATAAGTTTTTTTCGCTCTTAATCTTGCTTATATGGCTTATAATTTCTCTGTTTACAATGTTCATTTTGCCCGTAAAATCATTATTGTTTATTGCGACTATTTGAGAGTTTTTGATGAAAATTCATACCAATTTTAACGAATTTGTCTACATAATAATCTATACCACTAGCACAGCACAATGTCATTGGCACTTTGGTGATTATTTCTTCAGTTATTCTGGAAGCGGAGGATTTCTAATGATACCTCAAACCTATTATTTCTTACAATGCATAATATATTTATTTTTATTTCCAGCCATTAAAGTTACGTCAATTTTTCAAACCTATTCAATTTATTCAAGTTGTATACTGCTGTCACGGACTTTGTTAAGTCCGCAGATGCTGCGCATGCGTCAAAACTGACGCATGCGTAGAAAACTGATGGAATAGTTTGGTATCACACCTGTTCTTTTGTGATATTACCTAATATTGATATATTAGTCTATCGGTATTATGTTATTCATCGTGGGTGTTGTTAACAGGGAGAGGGACGTCGGAGAGTTATTATTTATTAATTCAAAATAATGATAGTATTGTTACGCAATACGATAAACATAATGTTTTTAAATAGAAAAATATTTATTAAATATTTTATAAATTTACATGGGCTTAGTATTTATCAAAATCCAATCAGAAATATAACTTCCGCAAAAAAAAAACATTGTTTTTTTTTTTTTGTAATGTGGATTACAAATTTTTGGTTACGTTTATTTACAAAAACGCAACGCAAAATTATTAAACATACTTTTCTCCACTTTAAAAATCATATTCGTATTTTAAATATTTGTAAAACATTCAATGGAACGGTCAGAAAAAAGTAATATTTTTTTATGGATTTTGATAAATACTATATAAGTCAATGTAAATTTATAAAATATTTTTCTTTTTAAAAAATTATGTTTATCGTATTGCGTAATAATACAATCATTATTTTGAATTAATAAATAATAACTCTCCGACGTCCCTCTCCCCCGGGATTTTTCATGTCATTTTTGCATTGATTGATTAATTCTCCTGCCATTTACTTTCGCATTACGAATTCTCCTGACACTCCTATTTTTTTATGCGAATACCGCACAAGAGTCCCAACTGTCCGAAGCCAATGGGACTATGACATTCCTTATTGGGGTATGTTATAAGGGTAAAAGGTATGGGGAGGGGAAGGCGATGGGGAAGAGAAAGGTGGAGATGTACCGGACTATTCAGATCTAAGCGCTAAACACGGCTAAAGCCATTTCAAGCATCTTTCACTTCGAAACGCATCATAAATATACTAAATATATTATTTTTAACGAATTAATTGTAAAACGACGCAGATTAATTAAATCAAATTTACATGCGCACGCTGGGATTTGAACCCACAACCTCCGGATTTGTACTCGAGATTAAAAAAATAATTTTTTTTTCGACCTTTCTTCAGTTTTTGTCGATTTAAATCCCGAATGACAAATTTTTGGGGATAAATCATTTAATTATTTTTGAAGAAGACACAATTTGCGTACAATTTGAAATTAAAATGGTCCCTGTAGACCAGTTCTGGCCAACCCAAAAAGCACCCCGGGCCGCATTGACGACCTAAAATTTTCCAAGGGCCGCTCATACAGACATTATACAAAAATAATGACATTTTTTTTATCACAACAAATGGTATACTTAATTCTTTGATTTTAAAGACATTCTGAAGTACCCGATACTTAAAAAAAATATAATTCTTCATACATGACCGCGGGCCGCACGTATGGGCGCAGCGGGCCGCATGCGGCCGCGGGTTGGCCAGGGCTGCTGTAGACCAATTAGTGTCTGGGACATAACGTTTTAAAATTTCGTAATATTTTGTCATTTCTAGCTATTTTTATGGTTTTTTTCATTGTTTACACCGAAGGAATAATTTTTATTGAAATATCGGCGATACCAAAGATTTATTAATATTAGATAACGATGAATATCGAATGAATCGAGGACGGTCAGTAACGCCAGTACTTATTATCGATATGGTAGACTGTCTATAGTTGTGATAAGATAGACAACATAATATATCACTAGTACCGTTATGCTATATGTTAAATATCCTACGTCACATTGTACATTACGTGTATTATATTATGATTTTAACTTCTAAAACAAAATTTGTCGCCACGCACTCCATTTTTTCTATTAATTAAACCACCAACTCTGTAATATATTTATGTAAACTATTTTATTATTATTATTATTATTATTTTAAGCATCTTCTTGTGACACTTTAGAAAACATTACTGTGTAAATATATAACCATCTGAACGCAATATGTACACTCCGCTTCTCTACACAAGCATTGCTTAAAAAAGAAGTATAATATTGAAATGAATTAAATTGTACTAAATTTGAATGATGAGAAAAAGAGCATTGGAAAAAAAAAACATTTGTACAGCGTCCTTTATGTGATTTTCGCCAAAATGACGCTATAAAAATCATCAAAATATTATTACTATCACGTACCAAATCATTATTCAATAGATATGAATACTAAAATATCGTTTAATATCTCGGAACGGTGAGAACGCTAATATCTGTGGACCCGGTATCGATATATCAGATATGCGGCGGTATCATAATACGCATTTCTCTTACCAACATGTGCACTTAGGTTCCAGTTTAGGTTTTAAAAAAGTTGGATATGGACTTTCTTTGATAAACTGTTAACCAGTTGCGGATATGAATGTATGTTTGCACTTTGGTACAATGCGCCTACAATAGTAACAAGACGCTGATATTCTACAATGTTCCTTCAATTAAAAGCAGTTAAATTTGAGTATAAAGTTCTCGAAGTTTTGTATGAAATCCATACAATATCGATTACTGCCTATTGAACCGCTAATCCGACTGGCTCGTGTGACGTCACACCCAACAAGCCATAGATTTCGTGCGTTTTGGTGGGCTTTAAAAAATTTAAACTTTAACAGTTATTTTAACCATGAAAACGAACTTTAAAATAAAAAATTAAAAAAAGAAAATTAAGTTTGGATGTCAACATTAATAAAAAAAAGAAAAAAAATGGTCTGGAATTGCTTATGAGGATAGTGTACATTTCCACTTCAATAATAATCTTTGAAGCTTAATAAACGGCAGACTGTTCTCAAAGGTTCAATAAACGTAATTGTATTTGGTAGATTGCTCATTTTTGTTAGCTCCGTCCTGATGTCGAAAGGTGTGCAACACATGGTCTAAACAAGTGCAAGCAAGTATCAAGTAATAGTTGATCATTAATGAAAAAGACCGATATTTTATTATGGTCACAATTGATTTCGTTTGCCCTTTCGAGTGCTAAAAAAATTATTTGTTGGTTGGGAACTGCCTCGAACGCCAGGTGCGCGCTGTGTGGACAGGGCTATTTATTTGTTTTTTTTCCCATCCATTTAGCACAAATATCGACTTTGTAATAGTCTAATATTTATAAAATGGCATATATACTTACTTAACTTTAAATATGTCCGATGATTTCAGTTTAATTAATAAATCAATAATTTTTATTGTTTCATACATTATTGATGAAGTTTTTGTAATAAAGAGCCATTAGCATATTGTATTAACCTACTTGGTGATTTATTGGACTTCTTATCATAGAGTAGATCAACACAAAGGTTCACCAATAATGAAAATATATTTTATTCTGGGCGGGGTAGGAAAATATTTTTTTATGCCATCATAAAATTACTGGATTATAATCTCTAATTAATAGAATTTTGCTGTCTATAAGGGATCAAATCCTTTATTTATTTAATGTAATATGAAATTATAAACATGGCCTTTGAAACCATAAGTAGGTAGGTACTTACTATTTGACAATTTGAGTAGAAGATACCAAAGGGAAAATCAAAATAATAAACTAATTAACGTTTTCTCTATTCACTTCAATAAAAAAATGTGAATTACATTAACATAGCATGTGAATTTCCAAAATAATAAAACAAATATCATACCTACATATTATACATTACAAATTTATTATGATATTATATAAGAAATTTTTGATTGATAATAATAGGTAGGTATCAAAAAAAACAATTCATTTAATAATAAGCTAAAAAGAGCTTTTTTGAAGATTTTTGTATATTTAGAAAAATGATTGGCTTTCAGTAGCACCTAGTCTACAATTTCATAAATGTATGTACAACTTGAAAAAATAATGTACCAAAACTGAGAAATTTAGATGGTTCTATTTAGGCATAAACAATCTGACATTTCGCGAAAACCATAGAAGTAAAATATTGTTGTGATTTCGACTAGATGTTTTTTTAGTTTATAGTAATATTTTGACAGTGTTTAGTTAATTTAGTTTAGTTTTAAAATATTGAACTAAGATCACAAATACGGCATTTTTACGTTCTAATTAATGTGTTAAATTATTCTAACTAGTTCTCCGTAATTTAAACAATGTATTTGGCTGTAAAATACATCGTTTGTGAATATTTTCTTTGGTTATGTGCGTGAACGTATTTTGCTTCGTTTTTACTTTCATCGCCGAGTACTATTATTTACAATTAAAAATAAATATGCAATTAAGTGTTCAAGTTTTGATTATTTACTTCCAATGAAATTAATGTGTTTTGTTCGTGAATTGTGCAATGGTAATGCATTTTCAAGTGTAAATAAACAACGCGAAGGATTTCTGTAAGTCGCATGATTTTGATATACATAATATTATAATACAAACGAAATGAAGAGCCAATTTACTCCTTGTGTTGCAATTACCACTGCAACAGTATTTGTTTTATGTACCTATACGTGCTGCATATTGCAAACTGTCAAACTACATAGAAATTTTTATGGTATGTCAATGTATTGAATTTGGTTAGTGCTGTAGCCATCCTCACACGCCAAGGACTCCAGATAACGAGACTACCAACACCTGCTATGGAAAACATGGAAGCTACTGTCATCAGAGTCGAGATAAACCACCTACCGACTACAATCATCTCGGCATACTGCCCGTCGAACTCAGCGAATATCACGAGAGGCGACCTCAACAAGCTACTCGCGCTAGGTACAAGAGTACTCGTAGGAGGCGATTTAAACTCCAAACACCGACATTGGAATAACTTCAGAGCCAATAAAAACGGAAATATTCTCTTCAAACACCTCGAGAATCACGACTACGTAGTGCTCGCACCGGACAAGCCGACTCTATACAACCCGAGAATGAAATACCCGAGCACTCTCGATATCGCGCTGGTGAAAAACATACCATCCACATCTCCACTGATGACACTAGATAAACTATCATCCGACCATTTTCCGGTGAGCTTCACAATCGGCGGCAACATCACGAGAAAAACCAGAACTCAACTCGATCTCCGAAAAGCCGATTGGAAAAACTTCAAGGAGGGGATCAACGAGCAAATCTACCTAACATCTGAGACTCTCACTACGCCGGCGCGCATTGACGAAGCGGTCAACTCGCTGACGAAAAACATCCAAACAGCCCGCGATAAGTGCATCCCCGTGAAGAAAATCCAACCCTTCACCGTGAAGCTCACACCGTACATCAAACTTCTGATCACCGAAAAAAATAGACTTCGCCGAATCCACCAGAACACCCGAGAAACCTGCTTCAAAGTAGCCGTCAACGCTCTCGGCAGAGAAATCAAGGAAGAGATCGCGAAGTTGAAAAATACTCTGTGGTCAGAAAAAATCACGTCTCTCACTACCCAGGACAACTCACTCTGGAAAATGGCAAAGGCCCTGCGCTATCAAGATAACAGCATCCCGCCCCTCAAACAGATCAACTCCTCGAACCTGGCACTCTCGGACGAAGAAAAATCCAACACCTTGGCCGACGGATTCGAGAAAGCTTACGCTACAACGGACGGCATGAGCGACCCGGCAGTAACCAGCATGGTAGACAGCACACTAGCAGAGCTACATTTGCTTCCCCAAACCGATGTGGACGACATCAGGCTCGCTTCACCGAAAGAAGTGGCCCACATCATCAGGTACCTCAAACCAAACAAGGCACCGGGGGAAGACCAAATCACCAACACGCTCCTCAAACACCTTCCGCAGAGAGCTATCATCTACCTGACGAAGATCTTCAACGCCTGCCTACTGCTGGGCCATTTTCCCGCCTCATGGAAAAACGCCTGCGTCCTACCTTTCCACAAAGCGAAAAAAGATCGATCGAATCCGACTTCATACCGCCCCATCAGCTTGCTGCCCACGCTCAGCAAGGTACTCGAGCAAGTCATCCTCAACCGGTATCTCCCCCACCACGTCAACAACAAGACTCTACCTGACGAACAGTTCGGTTTCAGAAAGAAACATTCGACAGTCCACCAGCTCACGCGCGTCACGGAGCACATTTCGAGAGCTTTCAACGTGAACCAATACACCACCATGGCTCTACTAGACCTCGAAAAAGCTTTCGACACAGTATGGATGGACGGGCTGATTCACAAATTGTACATCACGAAAACACCTACGTACATCATCCGAATAATTCAAGCCTATCTGAAGAACCGAACCTTCAACGTCAAAGTGAGGGAGACCACATCAACATCACGAGAAGTACCCAAGGGCGTGCCGCAAGGACGTCTACTCGGGCCCCATCTCTTCAATCTCTACACCTACGATGTTCCCCCTCTCAACCGGTGCAAGAAAGCCACGTACGCCGATGACATGGGCCTATACGCGTCATCCGTAGCGCCCAGACTGGCCGTGAAATACCTACAAGAGGGTCTCAACACCATCGGAGACTACTACAAAAAATGGCGCCTCAAACTCAACAAGGCCAAAACCGAAGCCATCACCTTCACACGTAGGCTGAAAAACAAGACACCGAACGAGAAAATCACCATGAGCGGAACTCAACTAGAGTGGAAACCCGAAGTGAAATACCTAGGCCTCACCATGGACAGCCGCCTAAACTGGAAAAGCCACATCGAAAACGCCAGAAACAAAGCGCAGCAAGCTATAGGAGCAATCAGCCCCATCTTCAATGGGAGAAGCCCACTAGCTGAGAAGAAAAAACTCTTACTATACCAGAGTCAAATCCGCCCAGTTCTAACTTATTCCATTCCAGTGTGGAGTAACATATCCAAATCTACATACAAGAAAATTCAAACTCTTCAGAACAAATGTATAAAGATTACGTACAATACACCTATGTACACAAACCTCAAGATCCTACAAGAACAACAGGAAATTCCCACACTCGAAGAATACTCTCACCAACTGACGACGAGATTTTACAACACCTTAAATCCCGAAAATCCACTCGTGAAAGAACTGGGCGCATACAATTCACCTGACGATCTCCCGTTCCGCTACAAGCACAGGATGCCGAAACACATTATTCTGGAGCTCTACGAGGACTCCGACACCGAAGACGACACGGACACCGACGCGCCCCCCGATCTCGACGCGCCCCCCGGCCCCGACCCACGCGCGGGCACCACCGATATGGGCACCACCGTCATCAATACGGACACCCCCAGCGCGGGTATCCACGCGGTTACCCTCCACGCGGTTACCCTCCACGCGCTTACCCGCCACACGGATACCCGCGTTCGGCCACCCCCGGCTTGGGTCCGGCGCAATTCAGCACACCCGGACTAGCAAAATAGAAGACGAAGACTCACCAAAAAAGAAGAGGACTAACACCGGAAAAAATGAAATAGATGAAATACAATGAAATGTAAAGTATTGAAGTACCTGAAATGTAAAGTATTGAAATAATGAAATATTTAACTTCAGTAAAATTAAAAGTAAACAACAGTAAATAGTTCAGAACTAAATGTTTGTCTTTCCCAGTTTTGTTTAGGGTTTTTTATCCAGTTAAGATCTTTTCCCTAAAAGTCATGAAATGAAATTAATAAATTCAGTCAATTTAAATAAAACCATCAGATGGTGATAGTAATAAGGCCAAAGTGGCCGGAGTACTAGTTAGCCAGAACACATGAGGGGTATTTGTATAAGCCCCAGCTAGTTAGAGGATTACGAAAGAATCCGTAAAATCAAAAAAAAAAAAAGAAGTTAGTGCTGTTTTTGTGTGGTTTGACTTTTCTGTATACATACGAATGGAAAGGGTATTCTGTTATTCTATTTTTTCACAATATTATCAACTACAGAAGGAAACATAGGGTAACACTATTAGGTTGTAAACATAGGTTTTTAAACTATACTGTCCATAGCCAGTGGGACTATGGTAGAATTTTGTGGAATTAATGAGAAAGGAAACAGATGGAAGGTTTTGAATGAGTTGGCTATCCAGATCTGGAAACAAAACATATTTGTAGGAATTTCAAATAACGTTTCATTTCTGTATGAAGTTCTTTCACCTGGGCAATAATAATAAAAGTATCTTTTGGTAATATGTACAATTAATTATTGTGCTAACTACTTGGCTGTGGAACGATCTGCCTGTTCGTGTTTCCCCTCTCTTACAACAAAAATATTCATATAATTTTGTGGTGTAAGCTTAATGAATAACTTTAAGAACTGAATGCTTACATGGTTTGGAATTGGATATGAAGAAAATAGTGTAAGGAGAATTAATATATGATACGTAAGGAACTATATGTAATCCGTCTGTATTGAAAGAGATTACCTTGTACGTCCCTAACAACTATACTCGTGGAAGATCTCATGTACTATTTTATGCCTCAAAAGCGAGAATTTCTGTTTATAAGAACACACCAATCAACAGGGCGGTTCAACTGTTTAACGATGCTGCATTAACTGTTGAAATTTTTAATATCATTTACAGACTATCGACTACCCTTTGACACATGTCACAGAATAGTTGCCAAACTGTCTCCATGACCCTCGTTCTGCCTTGTTATGTTTTACAATTAAGTACATATCACAAAACTATCTTTACTTGTTTATGTATTTTGTACCATTTCTTTATTTCAGTACTTTTTTCTAATATTATGAAAAACGTGAAAATGTAAAAATTGGTGAATAAACCATCTTATTGAGACCATGAAAATAAAAAAAACAATGTAAGTGAATGGTCGAACAAGTCGCGCACATCACAGAAAGAGATGTCACGATCAAGTGAATCAAATACTAAACATGAGCCGGGTCATATCATTTATAGTATTTATTATAACTTTTACAGTTTTATGTTTCTGCAATGCTTGAAGGTACAGAAAAATCATTTTAAAGGACGCATGTTTGAATAAATTAGTGCACACCGATAGTTTCGTGAGCTCGCTTCAAACTGGTTCTAACTAGCTTGGAACATCTGCCAGCAGTCCCCGCAGTAGCCGTACGATACTGTGAGTAGTGAGTGATGAGTAAATTCCTGGGAATTTATTTTTGGGAATATTCCCCAAACTCTGTATATTGCGGAAATTTTCACCTAAATAGTGAATAACACATTACCAATTAAAAAAAATATATACAATGTGATACATTTTAAAACTAATTAATTCATTTTAAATCTAGAAAACATAATAATACAGTAACACTCTCTAAATAAGGTGAACCTTACTGCTGTTTTTTTAATTTTTTAAATTTATTCGTTCATCTATACAATCTCAATGTATTATAAGGGTTTTGGTAATGTGCCTGTCTCACTAGAAGGTCCTGTGTTGAGCGCAGGCAGAGTTTACAGTTTTCAAAGTTTAAGTTTATTAATGAAAAATCACTATCAGAGACTATACCTTCTTATTTTATCAGCTCACTATAACAAATACGTCAAGGTTGCCATATCAATTTTATTAAACATACCATCATACACTATATTACAAATTATCATTACATTACATTTAAAGCATGCTGCGGACGGAACTTAAAATTTTCTTGGAAAATATTGAATAGTGCTGAAGATGAAGTCGTCAAAATGTTGATATTTGCGGCGATATCACGGTATACACAGAGACTGACGCAGCAGTACTGCAGCACGCACTGCCATTCGAATTATGAATTCGATATTCATTTTCAACAAAATAAATATTAATGTCCGTTTTTGGGAAATTTATATTAGGTCAGGGAATATACCCAGGTGTACATCACTAGTAGCCACATTTGTGAATCTTTGAATATTAATTGTCATTGTAATTTGATTAAGTCGAGGTAGTTAAGTTTCTCTCCGTAAAATTGGGTTGATTTTTTTTAAATGGAGTCAAATATAAATCTGGTCTTGGTAAACCATTAAAGAAAGTTTTATATAATTTGAAATCTTGAAATCCTTAGCACGGGAAATCCTAGTGAGGATATCATTATTTATTATTTAGTTATAAAAAAAAGAATATAAAACATTATTATTATTATTTATAGATACCAAAGATCCCAAACCAAGTGGGATTTCTGTAGGATCTGTTCAGTGAATAGTGTCAGAATTTTTTTCCGGAAGGGCATAAAAAATATAAACCAAATTTATTATAATAGTTATTTAAATTAAAAGAAATACAGAGTATATTTTTCATTCCCGATGAAGATTCAACAGAATCGAAACTAGTGGATATATATACAAAATAAAAGTGGATTCATACAAAGTGCATTTCTTTTAATTCATCATGTCAATCCACAAAGTGTTCGCTTATTATGAAAATCTAATAGTTATTTAGTTTATAATTATAGTTAGTTAAAATTAAAACAAAATGAATGGGTAGTTATTGAAATATCAACCCTTAAAAAGGTACAGTAGAATCATTTAAAAGAGATTCTTGCTTGCGTAGTGGTGTACTGTATTGTAGCACTTTTGCGGGGTGAGGGGGGACTCTGGGCATGTGTTCCAAACTATTTTTAACCAATATGAACCACTATCGATGTGCACCACTGCACAAGTAAGAATCTCTTTAAAATGATTTGCCTGTAAATAATAATAATTTTTTTATTCATCCCAGTACACCAGTACACAAGCAAAAATCTCTATTCTAATTTATCTGGAAGGATTATGCTTTTACATGCTTTTAGTTAATAATTTGCATCCCATCAATGGGTTCGGTTTGTTTCTTATTTTACAACTAGCTCAAGTACCTGTTGTTTCCCAGGGTTATCGATGGTTTGGAGGTTGCGGTGTTACCCCTACCCCTACCCCTAACCTTACCCCGACCCGTACTCCTACCCAGTAATTTTCCTCTTATTTTGAACATTAGGTGTGCAAAATTTCATCAAGATCAGAATAAAACAGTAGATTTGTATAGAAATCAAACGGACACTCTTCTTTATATATTATATAGATAGATAGAAGAGAAATTCTTCTTCTTCGTATGGTGGAGGAGAGTTGGTGGAGGAGAGTTGGTGGAGGTCATAATAGGATGCTGAGGTTATTCAGCCAGTCAATGGCATCGGGAGTCACTTGGTTCAGCACGGATGTGCCATAGGGAAACTGATGAAGGGGACATTCTTCTACGATGTGTTCTGTTTGAATTTGTCCACATTCACAAAGTTCGGAATCATTTAGGCCCCATCATTATGTATCATCTGTGACTGCACCAGATGTGGTTTAATGAGGTCCACGTCTTTCAACAATTTAATAGTAGGATTTATAACAAGGTGCTTGTTTTTCATGTCCGGGGTCTGCTACTGAGTTCGCCACAACTCTTCAGGGGAGTATCGTGATAGAAGCAGTCTTTTGCCTTCAGTCCAAAACGGTTTCCTGGACGTCAGGCGGGAGGTTTGCAAGGTTATCTTGAAGTGGAATGAATGAGGAGAAGAGAAATGAAAAGTGTTTTTAATTTTTCATTGATATTATATTCTTTATAATCAATACAGTCTACAAATTAAAGTTTTGGTATTTATAAAATAATGCATAATTAATAAATGATTTTTGTTTACATTGTGTTTTATTTCCACCTAAACTTCACACAGACATGTTAACACGATATAAGCAACCTAATTTACAGTTATAGAGTGCAATCAGATTTTTTAAATGTGTATCCGCACAAGAGTTTCAATAGTCCGGAGCCAGTGCTGCTATGCAACCCCCAATTTGGGTATGTTTTAAGGCCGAAGGAAGTAGGGATGTGAAGGAGATGGAAAAGAGGAAGTTTGGGAAGTACCTGGCTATTCAAATCTAATTGAGAGTATCTACCACTCTGGAATGTGCTGCAAATATACTATGTAATACTATTTATTTGTAAAATAATACATAAAATTTGGGTTCGCACACCGGGTTTCGAACCGGTAACCTCGGGTAACCAAGAAGGTTTCCGCTCTGCCACAGAGGTTGTGGTCGTTAATTTATTGATCGAACGTTGATATGCCATAATATTAAGTGCTCATTCATTATTTATTTTTAAATGTCTCCACACCAGAAGTGAATGATTTTTTTAAAAATATTTCAGGTAAGCTAAATTAATGGTAGTTTTAATGCTTTCTCTCATCCGCAGAACCTGTTTCGTACGTCATGTCTAATCGCGGCAAGAAGATAATCCTGTGCGGCAACTATAGGTTCTGCCAGAACTCTACCACCAGTGCGGGAAAGGTCCGATGGCTTTGTTCTACCAATAAGCACAAGGGATGTCTTGCAGTTCTGTACACCTACGAAAACTGCATAGTTAACATAAGAAATGTTCATAATCATTGATAAGTGTGGTGAAAGTCTGTTCAAGGGTATAAAATAGATAGCATGAATCAGCAGATCATATAAGCAAATGAATGGTTCTCTCGACCGTCTTCCTTTGTTAAGACTCACCTTGTAACATTGCAACAATTAATTGTACTCTAACTACTGACACATAGACTTGTCATTCCACCTCACAAATTCAAGGGATATTGGAGACGACACGCATTATACACAGGACATGTAGTCATCACAATAATCTTTGGAAACTTTTTTGAGCGCACATTTGGATGTATTTGTACACACCGATAGTATCGCGAGTGAGCGTCAAACTAGTTCGAACTCGTTTGGAATGATAATATTCAGATACTGGGTGTGTAGTGACGTTTGTCATAATCTTCGAATACTGTCACTGTAATTTGTTTATGTCGAGGTAGTTTCTCTCTGTAAAACCATTTACCAGCCAAACAAAAGAAGTTTTATAAAATCATTATAGATACATTAAAACAGAAAAAAAATTTATTACAGTTCCACACCAGCACAGCTAGTTGCCAAATCAACCGGCATTTCTCTGAGGATCTGGATCAGGATCAGGATCTGTTTGGAGAATAGTGTCAGAGAATAAATATTTACAGCAAGGATGTAAACATAAAAAAAATGCTTTAGTCAGTTAATAGTTATAGTTAGTTAGAATAAAAATAAAATGAATAGTTGTCGAAACGTCAAACTTTTAAAAGGTAAATAATAATAATTTTTTGATCCATCCAGTACACCACTATTCAAGAATCTATTTATTCTGATTTACCTTTGAGTACATTGCAGCTTGATTAAGGAAAAAAAATGTATATAGTAAATGTGGTATAAAGAGACATTTATATTTAGTTTAAGTAGTGTATCATAACTAAGATAATGTAATTAATAAGAAAAATACATGTGTATTTAGAATTTTCTTTTTTATTGTTTTGGAAGACGACAGAATATGGGATTATTTGTATGATTAATTCAAGTGGAAACAGTTTTTTTTGTTAAGAATGTCTTTAAAATAATTCTTGACAGAGTTCAATATTCGATCTATCTGTGTCCCGTCGCTCTACAATGAAAAATAAGACCTGTACGACGTTGGAAAAAATCTTCGTTTTGTCAATATTACGTTTTTTAATTGATATACTCGTATAAATCTCAAAATCCTGCGTTTTTTTACATGGCTTTGGCTGTTGCAGCAATATTGCTTTCCTGCGACGATACATATACATATTTAAGTCTGGCATGATTTTTAATTGTGAATTGAGTATTTATCTTTTTCTTTTATAAATTGAATAATTGATGTTGAATTAATTGAGTGGCGTGCATTACTCAATGACCAAAGGTAACCTGTGTGTAGTTTTTTAAGTTAGGGTATGAATTATGAATTGATTATTTGGAAATGACTATCTTCCGCTGATTATTATGGCCAATGGAATAAATGAGCGCATAAGTTATTTATCAAATTCATGGAGAAAATGCAGTATATGAGTAGAAATTTGTCGCCTTTTGAAATTTTTCTATAATATCTTCTTATGGTTCATGTTTCTTCGGGTAGGCAGTTAGGCACAGCTTTTCAGCTGTGGACTGCACGTAACTGAGTAAAAACATGGAAAGTAGATAGAAGTGACATGATGATGTCCTTTGTAAAGTGTAAAATACCAATTTGCTCAGTACTTTGAAACATATCACTCATAAATGAACATTTAACATTTTGGAATTGTACCAACTTTCGTATTTATTATAGTATTGTGTTATGTATTCTAGAAAGATTGTCAGAACCCCACTATATGGACGAATTTCCTCCTTCAACTACCCGAAATAATCAAAGGAAGAGGTGTTACGTGTGTGCGAACACCACAGTACAAGGAAAAAAACGAAAAGAAACAAAATATTTTTGCAAAAATTGTAATACACCGATTTGCGCTGTACCTTGTTTTGAAATCTATCACACAAAAAATATTTTTTGAAAGTATACAACCTTTTGTGGTTATTTATTTATTTTTTTATATTAAACACGCATAATTCCTAAAATGTTTTTTTTTTTTTAATCTGTTTTATTTAATAACAATAATTTTGATAGTGCCTAAATTAAATTTAAAAAAAAGAAAGTATTGTTGAAACATTGAAAAATAAAGCAAGCGGCCAAATAAAGGTAGTCCATAAAATATTAGTAATAGAACAATAAGAAATAAATTACGCTGCGAAATTAAAGAGCTAAGTCTATACCCCTTTGCTTATAATCGCTGTGTAAATATTATGCATCACATACGGCGAAAATAGTGATAAACCTGACTTATTACCATGGTTTTGGTATGATTAAAATGGGATTAATGCCGGGTTAATTATGCAATTTAGTAGGGTTTTTATGAAATACAATTTTTTCATTCAATAATCACAAGACACATGATAATAACGGCCAGATAATATTTAAAAGTACCATCATGCGGTGAGAAGTGTTAGTCGCAAATGACGCCGTACTCTTTGTATAAAGAACATGTAGTTTAGAGACAGTAACTTTAAATGTTTCATCACTTAACCACCCTACCCATATGCGTACTGTTTGTATAAAGAACATGTAGTTTAGAGACAGTAACTTTAAATGTTTCATCACTTAACCACCCTACCCATATGCGTACTGTTTGTATAAAGAACATGTAATTTAGAGGCAGTAACTTTAAATGTTTCATCCACTTAACCACCCTACCAATGACTCATGCAAAGGTAGTTTAGAGACAGTAACTTCAAATGTTTCATCACTTAACCACTACCCATATCTTTGCATTGCTGTTTGTATATAAAGAACATGTAGTTTAGAGACAGTAACTTTAAATGTTTCATCCTTAACCACCCTACCCATATGCGTACTACTGTTTATAAAAAGGAACATGTAGTTTTAGAGACAGTAACTTTAAATGTTTCATCACTTAACCACCCTACCCATATGGCTACTCTTTTATAAAAGAACATGTAGTTTAGAGACAGTAACTTTAAATGTTTCATCACTTAACCACCCTACCCATATGCGTACTGTTAAAGTATAAAGAACATGTAGTTTAGAGACAGTAACTTTAAATGTTTCATCACTTAACCACCCTACCCATATGGCTACTCTTTGTATAAAGAACATGTAGTTTAGAGACAGTAACTTTAAATGTTTCATCACTTAACCACCCTACCCATATGCGTACTGTTTGTATAAAGAACATGTAATTTAGAGGCAGTAACTTTAAATGTTTCATCACTTAACCACCCTACCCATATGCGTACTGTTTGTATAAAGAACATGTAGTTTAGAGAACAGTAACTTTTTCAAATGTTTCATCCTTAACCACTTACCTACCTTATGGCTACTTTGTATAAGAACATGTAGTTTAAGGGAACAGTAACTTTAAATGTTTCATCCTTAACCACCCTACCCATATCGTACTGTTTGTATAAGAACATGTAATTTAGAGGCAGTAACTTTAAATGTTTCATCACTTAACCACCCTACCCATATGCGTACTGTTTGTATAAAGAACATGTAATTTAGAGGCAGTAACTTTAAATGTTTCATCACTTAACCACCCTACCCATATGGCTACTCTTTGTATAAAGAACATGTAGTTTAGAGACAGTAACTTTAAATATTTCATCACTTAACCACCCTACCCATATGCGTACTGTTTGTATAAAGAACATGTAGTTTAGAGACAGTAACTTTAAATGTTTCATCACTTAACCACCCTACCCATATGCGTACTGTTAAAGTATAAAGAACATGTAGTTTAGAGACAGTAACTTTAAATGTTTCATCACTTAACCACCCTACCCATATGCGTACTGTTTGTATAAAGAACATGTAATTTAGAGGCAGTAACTTTAAATGTTTCATCACTTAACCACCCTACCCATATGCCTACTCTTTGTATAAAGAACATGTAGTTTAGAGACAGTAACTTTAAATGTTTCATCACTTAACCACCCTACCCATATGAAAGTACGTGATACGCCCGCTATATTATTGCCCGAATGCAACAAGCCGTATCTCGTACTTTCAGGTAGAAAAAAAACTTTACCTGAAACCCACAAAACATTTGTATACGTCAAGTTTGGTCCTGCGTCATTTCGTTTAATATTTCGAGGCCAGCCGAAGCTAGCGGATGTGTTTGGGTATTTTCGTCGCTCCGATACATATTGGTATATTGTAAACACGTATTGTTATTGCGAAATCTAATGAAAAAAAAAACTGATGTTTTTTTTACCTACTTTTTGAATAATAACCCAAAAGACGGGTGGTTAATGATAAATAAGAAACTGGGAAATAAAAAAAAAAAATACAAAAATTGTGTTTATTATGGTTATTGTGGGAAATTATTTAAATTGCTTTACAAACTATTCCTTTGCAATCAACATTTGGAGTGAACATTTTTACATGTACATACCAATATTATCAGTTTTTTTTTTACTTTGTTAAGTAGCCGAGTTAAAAAAACTCTAATTCGCCATTTTCTGACTCTACAGTATTGTTTTTATTTACTTTAAAATTTAAAAAAATATGTATGTTTTTCATATAGCATCTATATTATATTTTTCAATAGTAATAATAATAATAATAATAATAATTGGATGATTTGTATAGTGCCGTTTTTGTGAAAAGTCACCTCAAGGGCCCAACTTATAAGTACCACAAACTTTATTTCTTCTAGAATTTTAATTTTGGAAGTGCTCTTAAACCTAATATTAACTATTGCCCCAACTAGCTTAACTAACTAACTAACCTTTAACTTTAACTAACCCCAACCCCAACTAGCTAACCCCAACCCCCAACTAACCCCAACCTATGATTTATTCATTTTTTTGTACTATTTTTTTAATTTAGCTCTTTCTTTACTTTTTTCTTTTTTTCCTTCTTCTTCTATCTGTTAATTCACCATTTGTCTTTTCTTTTGATAGTTCTATATCTTCTCCTTTCTATTTTTTTTTTATTATTTTTAAAAAATAAATATTTTCCTTATTTAAATCTCCTTCATTAATTATTTTTATGTCTTATTTATCAGTAATTATCAAATATCATTCAAATATTATTATTTTTATTTTTTTAACATCATTTAATTTTGAAATAAAAAACATCAAAATTTAACATTTTTAATTCTTTATTTCTTGATAATAATTATTTTTTAGATATTATTTTTTATCTTTAAACTCATTTTTTTTTACCTTGTATACATCTATCTAACCCCATTAAATATATATTTATCTAAAACCATTAAGGTAAATAAATTCAATACACAAAAATATTTTTATTTTAATCACCCAAACAACTATTTCATAGGAATGTTGAAGCGCAAACCCCAATAATATTAATTATGCTGTCCCCCGATCTATCTATAGTACCATAAACTATTATTTAATTTGTAGCCAATTTGAAGCAATTTATCCCTAGTATAATTTGTTCCGTTAATATCTTCTGTGCTCCCGTCTCCGCTGTCTAAATATAAAATGCTTGAACCTTTCGTTTTAACAATAATGTTGGGAAAGTCTAGGTTATTCCACCAGAAACTACTACTCATGCATACTGCCTTTTCATAGATTTATGGTCGCGTATAAGCAGCGTAACAACTAATTAATCCTCCAAGGCTACTTCCGCCTATCGAAAACTTAGTTCCAAGGACTCTGTTTTGGATCCAAGAGTTTCGAATTAAAGGACTCACCTCCTGCTAAATGAAGTCTAGATATAAGTCTCCCTTTCCACCAAACTTGTAACTACTATCATAACTGTAAGTGTATTCGTTATTGCGATCATTAGTGTTCCAAACTCCGACAACAATGATCTCTTCTATACTTCCTTCTACAATTTGAGTGTTGAGGGTGTCTTGAATTTTCCAAGCCCCGAAGGCTGACTTAGTTGGATCAAACAGATTTTGACCATCGTGCATAATCAATACAGGATATTTTTTTAGCTATTATCGTAATAAGAAGGAGGAATGTAAATACTACATAATCGACTGTTTTTGAGAATCTTGGAATAAACAGCAGGAGTGTCAATGATTGGATTTATTTTTGGATAAAAGCTGGGGTAGATTGTTAGACTTTATGAGGTGGAGGAATTTAGAGTAAACTCAAAGTTCTTTCCCATCATCCAATTGCTATCGTTTTCCAATAATTTGACGGATATCTTTTTATTTAGCGCGCACGTGAGTTAGATCTTCCAGGAATCCTTATTAGTATAGTTCATGAGTAAGCCTTTCGTCCAGGTCAACCCACACCCATCTCCTCTTATAACGAGAATTGTAGAATTTAGTCTGATCGAAGGATACAGAACAGTGATCAAAACATTAGAGGCATTGGGCTCAGTTAGTGAGGATTGATTAGGTATTGTTACCAAAGCGATAGCAATTGCAATAATACCGGTCCAAGTTAAAACGAAACTACTTAGATATTTCATTTAGATTTATTAAAATTAAATTAAATAGATATATCACTGGAGAAATATATATATATAATTAAATTTATATTGCTATTGAATACTCTATATAAACATTCTCTAAACTAAACCTTTTTTCATACTTGTATTTTCCGATAGTTTTTGATTATTTGACAATAATCTTACAGAAGCTTGCTCATCTATTAGATAAACTACTCCGTTAACAGATAAAACTCTTGCGAAACTCGAACGTTTGTCTCAAATTCAGTATAGTTGAATATGAAATACTTGCTTTTTGGTATCTTAACTAGTCTATCGTGAAAATACTGGTCGACCACCTTATTTTATTATTCATCAAAAATACCCAAATATACATGCTTGAAAAGAATCTTGCTTTTATAGTCTTGGTACAACTTCATTTCATAGTCATAAATGGATAAATTTGTCTTTCCGACCTTTACAACATTTAACATTACGCCATCAACAGAGACCTCAATATCCGTTCGAACTATATAAAGACTAGTATATCCCTTAGGCAGATGGTTTAGAGTTGGTTAGGATAGACCTTTCATCACTTTAAGGCGTTGATATTGAGGTTTATACTTTTGTAGCAGTTTAGAAAATCTGATCTATTCGATGCTGCTCAGTTTCCGTTGAAGATTTCCATATCGATGTGAGGCTTAGTCTTATACTCTTTGGATTAAATGTCCAAGGGTTTCATCTTCAGCAGTTAACTGGTAATCACTTATGAGCAACATCTCAAATTTTGATTTTAAAAAATTCAATTATTTATCTTTTTCGACAATCTAGATATTTTCTTTTTGCTCAAAAGACCGATTTCTTTTGATTTCTTATCTCTAGAGAAACAGGGATCTGTTATCAGTTTATTGGAATGCTTGCTAAACTCCTTTGATAATTAAGGAGTATAGATTGGGACTGGAACTAATTTTATTCAGCTTTGGCTCAAGCCCAGTGAGTATCTCTAAAAAAAGTGTTCGCTGTGCAAACACTGTGTTGTTTTTGTGGCGATACCATTCAGTTTTCTTGCAAGGAATTCGATGCATTGCATTGGTGAAATCTCTTAACAGGCCTAGCGTGTTTTAGATTAATGTCATATTAATCATTCGTTTTCTGACATCGATTTCTAGAGGCACATCCAATTAAAAGCAATGAATGAAGAATGTAAGAAGAATCTTTTTCTGCATCTTTAGCATTTAATATTTTACGATTTCTACCAAGGGAGGCCGAGTTAATGATTATCGATTCATACAATGTAATAATAAAAAAAATTACTCTAATTTAGATCAGCTTTTTTTTTTCCTGTACAAATAAGTTGATTGAGAAAAATATTTATATCTAAGTTTTATAAAGATTTCAAGCATTATTGCTTTAAGTCTCTGCTTATTTTACAAATTTGTGTCCATTTTCTTAAATCTATTTAACTTCATTTTTTAATTATCTATATTTTTAATTGGTGTGGATAAATTTATTGAGAACGAAGCAATAAAATACAGAAACAATGAATTCTCCGACATTCATATTTGTATGAAAGAAACAATAAATCTGTTATATTAACCTTTATATTTAAACTTTTAAAATTTGACGTTACAAACAATTTAATTTCAGTTTCCTTTATCTGACAATCTCTGATCAATCGCCTTAAGAATTAAAACTCTTGCTTACTCAGTTAACTTGAAATTAATATCTTGAACCCTCCCTTTAATAGCAATTAGAAGTTTAAAAACACCTCGCGTTGGACCTAAAAAGATCTCACCATCTTCTAATAAATCAATTCGATAACTTACCTTGCCTGTGAATTTGAGGACACCGTTCTAAATTTTCCAAATACCCGTAGCAATATTATAGGGAAGGTTGGTTTCAGATATATCTAATGGTTTCGCTAAAACATACGAAAGTTCTTGATAATGCTGTTTTGAAATCATTCCTCGTTCAAAGCTGCGATATCGATTTAAAGCGACCCTCCTAAGTACTCGACAGTGGTATAAAAAGATAGGAAATCTATGGCCTTGAGCTTGATATAATGGGAATGCAACATTTGTTGATCCGGTTAGTTTAGGGTTGATCTCCATGAAAAAAATTTCATGTGTTTAAATATCAACTGAGAAGTCAATGCCAAATGCTCCCTTAAAAAGCCCTTAACTGTATAGGAAGTTTCCAAATTTTTATGCGTATTTAAAAATTTGACGACGAATTTTTATTTAAACTTCTTCATCTTAGAAATAAGCAATGCCCATTTAATTTCCGCAATGTCCTCCTGGAAAAGGAGTGAGTATATCGTATCCAAAGAGTTCTGAAAGTAGTGGTCCAAGAATAGTTCCAGTTTTGGTTGCGACTCCTCCGATAGCAAAACACTTTAGGCTCCTATAGGCCATAATCTTAAAATCAAGACCATTTTATAATACCGGCTGATATTTTTCATAATCCTTTTCATTAAATATAAACATAGTTCCAGATCCTCCAGCTCCATTTTGGTCCTGAACCACAAATTTGGAAGTTCCAAAATTCGAAGTCAGAGTAAGGAAGTGTTGATAATCGCTAATTTTAGAGCAAACATTAGGTATATAGGGAATTTCTACCTTTTTTAAGATATCAAGAACTTAAATTTTGTTTCCAAATAGTTATACATCTTGGGAGATGGACCCCAGTTGTTGAGGCCGTTTTCTTTGCAGAGCTTCTCAAGTTCGTTGTCGGCTAAAAAAAAAAATAACATTTGGATTCGGATCTTTATCTTTCATGTACTTGATGACTTCAGGATTCTTGAGAAGTGAAACAGGGCAGGCTGGTCCAGAGAAAGGGCACTGATGCTATTCCTTGAGATTTGAAAAAACTTTGACGAAGGAAAGATTTCCGAGATATGGATCTTGGCATGCTAATATCTAAAATGTTGGCATATAAGCGTGGAGATAAAGGATAGCAGGCCCGAAGATCGGACCAATGAAGAATAGTTTTTTTTCACTGCTTCTAAAGAAGCATAGAAGTTCCTCGATTGATTTTATGTTGTTCATTTTTTTTGTGTTATTGCAAGTTGAACTTTTTTAAAAAATAATAATATTTATATTAGTACATCAATTCTTCAAAAAATGATTTAATTAGATTTTATTTTTATTTTATTTAGAAAGATTCCAATGTCGAAATTTATTATATTTTTAAATAAATAGTGCTTAATCAAAACTCAAAATAATTGAATAAGAAATCATGGTTTCTATGTGTGTAATTGCGAAAAATTATAATCTACTGATGTTTCTGGGCATCATTAAAGAGTGATAAAATACTGGTATTATAATAAGGTTATAGCGAGTTAGAACCCAACAGAGATGAATTTGTATGCTTTGGGTACAATCCAACACTATATTAAATAAGTATCTCTAAGCTGTCGACTACTTAATAGTGATTAAGAGATAAAGAATATATAAAAACCTGGCACACTTGTCTCGGATGAATGCCCCTTGGAAAGAACCAACATTTAGTGAAAGATGGAGGTTGACAGATGAAGAGGGGTGGACTTCTGGCCATTGGTTTGAATGGTTGACGTCTAGCAAACGTCATAGAACAAGCATAGAACAAAAATTATATATATAAATATATCACCCAATAACATCACATACGCATGCATACCTTGGCTCGATTGGCTTAGCAAATATCAAGCTCATAAAAATCGGCAACATATAAACAAAAGAATAATATAGACGTGTGCAATCATCAGATAAATAACTACCGATTTCCCAAAAATGGAAAGAAACCTATCCGAAAATGACCCCGTGGTAGACCCACAAAAAGAAGCCTAACGATACCAAATAAATAATTACAGGCCTGAGCCAAGGATGATACTAATGGCATTGATACAAGAATATTATATATATTACTTGACATTATATTATTATTTATTTTATTTTATTTTATTTTATTTTATTTTTATAAATATATTACTCAGAGTAAAAAAATAATATCTATGAATCAGGCCGAAAACATAAGATAAATAACCAGTTAGTTTCTCCTTTAATAATTCTTGTATGCATACTTTATCGTAATCTATATGATAAATCCAATTTAATTGGGAATTACTGTGCTATCGGTATGGAAAAATAATAAAACTTATTTTTAAATTTTATATAGAGGAAAATATAAAGATGTTTTATTATTACTTATTCGGATTGACAAGAGCCTAATCTATAGTTACTAAAATTGTTCTCAAAATATTCATAAAGATGTAGTTAAATTCAAATAAGATATCAAAGTTTGAAGCTGAGTGAAAGACAGCCATTTTCATTTCCATTCCTCGTCTTGAAACTGAAGTTAATACCATATGTTCCTGAAGGGGCAAATGAAGGCACAAAATTGCTGTACAAAAACTCAACACTATCGCCACTATCATAGCTATTGGCAAAGTCCACCGTTTCCGAATGGAGAAATAGACCATTCAATTTCACAAGGATATCAACAGATTTAAAATCAATGTGATTATTGCTCGTTCCGCTCTAAAAAGATATTTATATAATGAAGATTTTCTAATAAAAACTTTATTTTACAGCATCAATTCTATTGTTTGAATTTCGAACAGGGGTAGCAGACATTGAGAGCGATTCTATAGTCCATGTTGCATTACTGCTACAGAGACTAAAGGGCCAAGGTATGTCTTTATGGTGAGCGGATATAATGCTGAATGACATTCCAACACAGACAAGAACAGAGATCATAAGAATTTGTTTGAACATTATAACAGAGAGTTGTAAAATATATATTATTTGGGTGTTTAAAAAATGGATTTAAATGTTTAATAATATTATTATGATCATAAATGATACAATTATATCGATTTATAATAATATTATTAAGATATTTTGTATACAAAATTTGAAGACGCAATAATGACATGAAAAGAGTAATGGACATGTACAAAATATAAAATATATAAAGATATAAATATATTATTGCTTCAACAACAGTTTATTCTCTTATAAAAATATATTGAAAATTAAAAAATGACTATTTGCATGTTATTTAAAAAATCATTTGCGATTAAAACAAGAATTTCAGTTTAAAAAACATTTTCACAAGTATATTTTTGGTTTGATATTTTATCATTAAACAAATCTATTTTTTTCGTCTTCCCAAAAATCATGTTCAACTTCTAATTTCCCTATTTTATTGATCTCTATTAGCAAAGTCCGAACATCCATATATATATATGTTTATTTATGTATGATCAACCGAATGAGCATTGCTTTTTTTATTATTATTATTCTTAGACATATTTTAAAAAAAATAGAATTATTTTAAGCTAAATTGAATGAAAAAGCATATATATATATATATAATTTTATATTTATATTAATTTCAAAACCTAACCGTCGAGAAATTAAATATATATCCGACAGAGGGGTACTGGCGACCCTCTGACGAACAACGGCCGGTGACGATGCGTGGATGTGGCAAGCTCACGCATAATACAGCATATGTCTGCCACCCGCTCCATACAGGGACCTGCGACTGTATGCCGTACTAACGGTGGGTGAGATGAGGATGTGCACACTATTTTCATCAACATTCTTATGTGGCCTCTCTGGGACTGGTAGCCAGAGAGTAACGACCAGCCAGTGTCCCTTCATTGTGGACGTCCGGGTCAAGAAGAGGAAGGAGAACGGAAAGAGAACGGAAGGAAGAGTTAAAGACAAGGGTCTTTGATACATACATACATATATAATTTTTGTTAGTTTTAAAATATATTATAAAACACTGCGAGTCGACTTATCAAATTTTATTAATTGCCTAATAAACGCGAAGTAGATGATCATTGAACCTTGTAAATAAATTAATCGAGGGTAAGAAAATCTCCTTCAATAAGTTCTTCGACTTCTTCGAGTGCTACTTTATATTTGCAGCAGTTATTCTGAACCATATATTGAGATAATGCCAATGCCTTTGCTCTTAATAACTACAGATCGTCAATTTTGTCTTCTTTTATTATTATATGCCTATACAATATATATTTTATATTAATAATATTAAAATATGAATTGTTCCAGAAATAATATATACCTTTTGGGCTCTGATGGTTGTTGCAATGATCGTTTATGGTCCATCAAAATAGCTTGGGTGCCTGTGGGAAGAAATCTCTCAACAAGGGGCTTGCATTGAAACTGGAACAATGTGTCCTGCGCGGAAGTTGTACTGACCAGCTGTACTCCTGCGAAATCGTAGAAAAATATCCACTGATGCGTGTAAAACTCACCCATTTCTGTCAAAGATATCATCTCAATTAGTTTGAGAGCAGCCCAGATCAGGTTCATACTCGCCTGCTTTTTCTCCAACTACCTCTGAAAAATTGACACCAGCAATAGCAAAATCATCTGCCATAGGTCTGTTAGCAGTTTAGTCAATGCCTCACTAGAAGTCCGAAGAATCAAAATTCTGATACAGAATAGAATCAAAATTAATACAGGCTGCGGGGCGTCTGCAGTTTTAATGACGTCTACAATTTTTTCAACAAGCATGGGCAGCTTCGAATTGTATTTATCTCTCGTCCCTGAGTATAATATGAAGCAAATCCTCTCAAAGGATTTGATCTTCTTTTTCGTCTCGGTGCTTTCTTTAGCGAAGATGGAGCTCGCCAAAGAAACCTTAGACAAGTATTAAAAAAATATGTCAATATCTTTGTTGTTGCTGTCAATCACCATGTCGATGATCTTCACCCAATACTGGAGAGTCTTCCTACTGCAAATAAAGAAATCATCCTTGTTGAAAATTTGTAAAATATCGTTCCGAAATTCTTTCAAATACACGAGCTTCTGTTCCAGAATATAGCATAACATTTTACTGGATCTTTCTGCGAAGGTCATATTGGGTGGGGTTTTATCCTCGATGACAGGAAATAGTTGCACGAAATTTTATCTTACTTTTCTGCATAGTGCGAGATCGCCTTAATTGTAGAGATTCTGAACCATGTCATAGCCAATCCTTTTGACAATAATGAAGGAGTAAAGTCTCATATACTAGTTGCATTTTTCAAGTGAGGCTAAGTTGAAGAAGAGGCAGCTCATTTTAGCCTACTCTATCTTCAACTTCTATCTAATGTACACCTCATAAACTGATGTGGGAAGTGGCAACATTTAGTCTAAACTGCCTTTGAAACTCTCCGGAAAAGATAGTTTCAGCTTACCAGCTGCAAGCAGAACAAGGGCTTGGAGTTCTGTAGCAAGAAATTGGAGCTCTTTTCGAATCTTCTCGTCCCTCAATAGCTATTTGGGATTATTCTTCTTGAGAAATAAATCGAACAGCTCCAATAGCATAAAAATAGTGATGGGGTTCTTGCTTCCTATGAATAGTCTGGTGAATTTCAGGAAGCCCGTCCAAAGGCTTGTCAAATGATTTATCTGGAACATATTGAATGATTGATAGCTGTAGTGACTATAAAGCTGGCACAACAGTAGTAAATCATTTTAGGGATGCTTCTACAAATTTATTACGTTTTTTCTTTTGCGATCCATCTTCTTCACTTTTTCACCCGTGGCCGTGTCGACCAGAACTTCATAAAATTGTTCAACTGGAAGAGTCATCATCAACAAAATCTATAAGATCCGCAGGCGAGTCTCTACAGAACTTGTGGAGGTCCAGTTTAAAATCATACAATTCAGAATTTATTTTGGGTAATTATGAAAAAGGACTCGGAACATGTTAATAATGTATATCTCGACCGACTAACCTATTTCATATTGACTAAGTACCGAATACAGATTCTTATTGAAATTGTGAAATTTGTCGGAAGTGAAGGCCTAGATTCCAAACCTTGATATTTTGTAACTTGGTTGCAACTCAGACAAAATCCAGCAGTCAGTAATTGTTAAAACTGTCTGATACATTTCGTTCATAATTTGTTTCCCAACTTCCTCTACCTTTTTTGAACGGAGAGATGGTTGATTTGTGAGGCCGAGAGCCACGAAGGATTTCCAGGAATTGAGGGCGAAAATTCCCGAATCGGAGTCACTCTGGGTTTTCTATTTCTCGAATGGCTTCATCTTGAGATCTAGGAAGTAGGAAAAAATATCCTTAATTCCAGAAAGAAGGATCACAATCTACGTATTTGAGCGGGAGATGGAAAGATCCCGATAACTGTTGTCGGAGCTAATTCGCTTTGAATTGATAATCGTGATGTTTGTCGTATAAATGTTCAGAATGTGGCAAATGAGGCTCACTGGGTTGTTGTGGTGTTCGAGAAACAGTGGCAGACTCAGGGTAATAAATTCGACGTACCTCTCCTTGATATAGGGAGTTTGGTTGTCGAGTCCAATTTTTATATTTGTTATAAATATTCGGCTTGACAAAACCTCGGTCATGAATTTTCTCAGGTCAGGAATCTCAGTAGATGTTGATCTCTTCAGTGAACTCTCAAAAAGGATAGTTTTCAGAAGGTTGAGAAGTTGTATCTGGCTTACTAACTCGCTATTAAGAATAGCAAAATGTAGACACATCAATATATCTTTGATGTAGGGTTTGATGCAACCGAAACATACCTTTGGATCATCAATGCACAGAATTAGACAGTCAAGCAGTTCGCATGCGATCAGATCCACATTTAGTACTGTCTGGTTGGGTACTTTTCCTTGTAGGTATCTGACAACAAGTTTCATAAGGAGATCAATGTAGCTGGCATCACTTTTTTCTCCCACAAAATGCTCGTAATATCCCTTGATATTATCGCTTAAGGGTTTGAGTAACACTTTAACAATCTGTTTCTACTTGCAATGGATAAGTAGAACCTTTAATTTTTTCATGATATCAATAACCCGCTTGTGCTCAAATGGGCGTGTGTATATATACTGTCCCTGGTAAGTTCGGTACCAAAGACTCGCCGGCTGCAGAAGAACTTCCAGAAGCGGATCGAGGATTCTGCTAAACTATCCAAGCGACTATTCGATCCAGAGCTTAGTGGTATGTCGGACCAGAGGATTCTCATGCTCAAGAAAGTCAAGCATAAAAAATAACCCCACTTTATTTAGTTCATTTAGCTCTTTTGAACTGAGAAGCTCTTTGAACCTACCTGTCAACTTCCAAAACACGCTAAATTTGACAATTGATATCTATTTATCACTATGGTTGCTTGACTCAAAAGATTTGGACACTACTTAGGTTAGTAAGTTAGGAAACTGTTTGGCCAATCTAAGTATCAGCTGAATGGTACGTTGGTGCAACTGACTATAAGAAAGCAGGAGCCATAGTTTCTCCAAAGCGATGAAGATGCTATTGTTATACGCTCCCCGATTTCCTCGGATTTTGCCTTCCTCAATCAAGAGGTCTCTGAACTCACTGTATGAAGTCTGGGTGGTAGCTATGTCGGCAATGTTGGTGATAGTTTCAATAGTAGCCAGATAATATTGCAGAAATGGTAGTCGGATGGTCGAGAGCATCACTTAGCAATCCACTGCTGTTTCGTGTTTTGGACTGCGAAACTTATGAAGCCGAATGAAGAGTTTATTAATGGTTCCAAAATCCTCCCCGTAACTATCATCCTTTTTTATAAACTCGCACACACTCGAATAGAATTTACAGAATTTAGCATTTGTTTCTTGTAGGACTTATGGGACAGTATTGGATGGATTCTTTTTATCATAGTGAAACTGCTCGTATCTGTTTATTACCTTTCCAACCAAGCCGAGTGCATATCTCAGATACTATTTTTAAAGAATCTTATCATGCAAAGTATTGACGATTAGGTTTATTGTCGAGACAAGAAGTTCTTATTTTTCTTTGATCTCCTCCTGCTTTAAAAGCTTTTCTAAAAAGAAATCAATAAGCACAAGTATAAATGTCGCCTCGACTGCTGCTTCTTTCATCTTGCATGCCGTTTCAAGCTGAAGTCCAAGGCTCTCTAATATTACTATCTTTTGTATCCCAACGTGGTCCATAATCCTCATGGCTATTTTAAGTGATTCGTTATTACTGTTGTTATTATTAGATGAAGAAGGACTTGGCTTTGTCAGTTGACTAAAAGTCGTCCCTGCTCCGTTAGCAATGTTATTAGGATTTATGATAGTCATCTCCTTATCCTATCGAGCCAGAGTATTATTTTATTACTGAATAAAGTGAATGTATCTGACTAGCTCTTTGGATAGTTGAGGAAGAGTCTTTTCAATGAGATGCTCATGCTCGGAATAGAAATTCAGCAAAAGCTTTAAAGGTACTAATTGTAATTCAGTTCCTAAAGGATTTTGTATACAAGTGCCTCCTGAAACAGGGTTTATATTATTATGGGTGATTGAAAAATGTCTTTGGAAAGACTTGATCAGCAGAGAAACAATGGAAGCATTGCGATCGGTGATATTATACTTGTTGTCCTCATCCGGCTTTCCAAAGAGCCAAAGGTTGATCTTTCTAGTGGTGGAGATGTCCCTTTTGATCAAGAGGAGCACCACATTGTCAATCAATACATTCTTTTCAGAGTCGGTTAAACAGTTTTAATGCTGCGATCGCAGGGAAAGGTATCTATAAAGGAAATCCAGACTTCCTTTGACGATAAGAGTATTAGGGTCCTGAAGACAAGCGACTAACGTGTTGACCACCAGACTATCTTTAAAAGGCATATAATTGACGAGTTGTTTCGAAGATTTGAAAGTTGGGGATTTGTCTTCATTGGGTTGCTATGCTATTTTTCCAGCAATTTCTTCTGTATTTTGATTTCCTTCAATCCCTTTACCTTTCTCTAACTCTATCTCGACTGCTTATCCTTTCGGCTTTTATTTCACTGTTGTCTCCCAAAATTCGTCTTCTTATTCAGATTCTTCATCTTCCACAGTATTAAATCCTTGCTGGATCAGTTTGGATGTGAGATACTTAAAACCGGGAATTCTGCAGGTGCTTGCTCTGAGCATTGCTGTCCATATGCTGGTGATGACAAGCTCTTACCCGAGAAGCTCGATATAAGTATCTATGGTTGCAGGAATCTATTTCTGGAGTTGGTCATTCATCTCGAGTAAGCCAGGTAGAATTGAAACTATGAGTCCCGTGATGAGCGGAGTGGCCTGTGTCCCGATTTTAACGAGGTGTTTATTAAATAATTATAGAATTTTGAGTTTGGTCCTCGTTGTTGCTGACTGGAAGAATGGAAACAAACCAACGCATAGTAACGAAAGTGAAGGAACTGAAATAAAAATAATAATAGAAATAAAAAATGATAACTGTTTTTAGGGACGTATAAAAATAGTATAAACACATTTATATATAAAGTATAAATATATTTTATTATATAAGCTAATAGTTCCAAATGTAATTTTTATAGGATCGAAGAGTTACTTAGAATTTCCATTTTCATAAGCACATCGTAGCACTCGATAGTTAGTTAGTGGAGGGCGATTGGCAATGAAGGGTTGAGACAGCTGGCTAGTTTGGTGAGAAGAGTGTCTCTGTCGAAAATGTTAGTGCCCTTGATATCAACGAGGAGCTGTTTGAGTTTGACAAGCCAGTTGGCGAGATCAGACCATTCCCTGATCTGGGTATATCTGTCGAGGTGGTTATTAAGCTGCTTATTCCATTCCTTCTCTTCTTTGGTTGCAGGTTTTTCCATTATTATTATTTACTTGGGCAAAAACTTGTATAGCAATATAATTATTAATATTTTAAAATATTAACATTATAAAATACGAGCTGTTTTTACTATTTTCCTTTTGCTTCGAACTTTATCAAACATACATACAATTATATAACTTCACTTTATTTGGAACTTTGACGATTGAGTTTTTTTTATACATTTCTAATGCTAAATATCGATCTAGAAGGAAAGTCGAATAGAAGACAATCCAATTTTACGAAACAAAAAAAAATGTGTAATACAATTTTTTTGTTTTCACCGGCCCAATCCAAATAGTTTTAATGTAGCTGAAAAGGATGTTTTAAAAAAACTATCATTTAGTTATATCATTAATATCGTTAGTAAGATACTTGTGGAATACAATTAATTCTAAGTTCAAAACTAACTAAGAAGCTCGTTAATATAAACCTATTAAATATAAAATATATATTTAATTTAGAAAAAAGAGAAATATTAAGTAAAATTGCAATTTTTTTTATAGAATTACGTTTCCGGAGAAAATTCATCATAAAAATTAGAGAATACTTTATCAAATTCATCAAAGAAGATAAGGACAATAAATTATGCGTAGCGATATATGACCATGTGCTATTTTAAATAATATACAAAGATTGTTCACCATAAATTAATAACAGTATTAGCATTGATATAAACAATCATTAGTATTGTAGCTGGTTCGGCACATAGCGGAAGGATGCATTATACATTTGTTGCATATAAGCCCATAGAATGTCTCCATTCTGGCTGCTGTTAAGATTTAAGCTAACTAAAGTATTATTCCAAGCAGTCAATCCTCCTGAAACCGCGCTATTTACATAAGAGTCTCTCAAAGCCAACTCACCACCATACAGCTTTGCATAGTTCTGAATATCTGCCCGGTTGGTGCTTATTGCATTGGTAAGGGTGGTGTTTGTCACTTGGGAAAATACAAGTTATCGGCTGCCATCATACAACTGGCTTCCGACTGTACCGACAGTCGAGGCTGACCCCAAAAACTATTCCGGCAGCTGAATTCTGACATTCAGGAAGTCAATGTTAAAGTATCCTGCAGAGCTAGCAGCGTTTAGTAAAGAAATAATATTATTGTTGGTTGTGTCGTAGAAAGTCTTTTGGGCAAAGGCTTTTCTGGCAAGACTTGGAATCTGGTATTTTAGATTATTAACCCACTGGTCGCCATATAGCTTGTAGAACTCAACATAGTTTATACCGGAAGCGAGAGATACTCGAGCAAATATATCGCATGAAAGCCGAGTACCTTCATAAGTCCGCACAGTAATAGGTGGGAACACAACCGTATTTTCACCTAAAACTATGTCGTTCGTGAAAGCGACTTCCATGTATCCACTAAAATTTACAAATAAAAACAATAACAATACTAATGATAAAAATCAATTAAAAAGTCGACTGTTTAATTATTACATTGGGAATTAGATGAAATCTGAGTTCGGACCCACCATCATTACTACGTTGCTATATGTTCCTGATTACAACCTCTGTTATGATTTATTTCTCTTAATTCCAATACTTTTGTAATCAACCCAAGCTAACGACCCTACAAGAAAGCCAACGATAAGGGCGACTGCAGAAATCCCAGATATTGTGGCAATGATTGCAATTTTCGTTTTCCGTGGCACTTTGCGTTTCATGAAGGTTTTACACGATTTCCAGCCACTTGCAAAGGCCGATTTTGCTTTATTCATTTTGTTTATGGCTTAATAGGCAAATTGGAACTATTTTAAATAAAGAAACAAAATTTGAATTATAATAAATGTAAAGGGGAAAAATATCGATCTATTATTATAAAATTGGTTAAAGTAAGCAAAAACTTGGGATTCAATAAGACAGTTCTCTGTTAAAATGAATACCTTATTGAAGGGTAATTAAATATTCGTGAATAATTAGAAATAAGAGTTTTTGTATAAACACTCCAATAAGGTACAACGATGGCGAAGGAAAACAAGAACTAATATTTATTTATTCTCAATAAAAATGATGCTTTTTTATTTATTCGTGCCTGATTTATACATTCTTTATTAAAATCATTTGGCTTTTAGAGTCCCTTCAGCTATCATATTGGGTATTTCCGCTGCTAGCCAAGGCCCCAAAGCCATCAACAATGCATGTGCAATCCCTAATTTTGGAATATGCTATTTCCATTTTGGGGCGAAATGGATGTCTTGGCAAATCTTGCCCCCTCTGTACATTTTGACAGTTTTCCCCTCAAGCTCCGGAAGTTCCAGTTCAATATTGGCGCTTGGATAGCTGGCAGGAATTTAAAAGTGGAGCTTGAATGTATGTTTTACGAAGTTATGGACATAAGTGCAGGTGCCATTCCACTCTATACCTTCTTTGTTACATCGAATATTGATCCAATCATTATCATTCACCTTGTTGAGTTTTACCAGCTCTATGAGAGCACGAATTTATTATTTAAGTCTTTCCGGCCACTTTTCGTCTTTCGGACCTGCATGGATCGTCATTTGGGGGATGGATTCTAATATTCTTTCGACATTTGACTTCATATCTATATCTGGTTAGTCTTTTTTTATTTTTTGTTATTATTATATAAATTATTGTTGTTGTTTTATCAAACTCTATATATGTATATATTTTTATCTATCTACTAACATAGAATATATAGACCCATTCCACAAAATATTAAAAATCAGGTTAGGTTTTAATTTGGTAGTTTTCCCCATATTATTATCACTGTGAATCTAAGAAAACACTGTTTTACTATATATTAACTCCATGTTTATATCCAGATTTCTAAGCAGGAAATTATTATCTGTCATCAACAAAGAAGTCTATCAAACTCTCGCAGTATAGTTTCGATAGAAACCTCGCCTTGAAACCATCCAAACCTATCTACACAAATATAATTTTATACCACTCTACCATATTATTCTGTCGGCGCGAGCTCAGACAGAAAGCAAAGACTTCCTGGACTATATGCAAAAACTCGACCAACTCAGCTAATTGGACTCTGACGAGCAGATCAATGTTTCAGCCAATATCAAGAAAAGGCTGTCCGAAGGATTTTTAGTAACAGGTGATATCCCCAGAGCCAAGGAGTATGCGGACGACGCTTATAAGATCCTGAAGATGATGGAAAAGCCCTATCCCGTCGAACTCGCCACTTTTCAACACCACCTTGCCGAGACCCTTCTCCTCGACAATCGATCAATCTAGTTGGCAAGCGAATTGCTGGGAGAATCTGCGACACGATTTGAATAATCTTTGAAATAAGGTCATGATGAACAACTCTGCCTAGTAAGTTTAGCAAGCATCTATTCTCGTTTGAGTGCGTTATAGTACAGCCGAAAAGACCCTCTCAAGGCACACATCTATATTAATAAATCCTTAGCTATGTGGAATACCCTCGGGAGCAACTAACGCAACTCTCGCTTATATCTTTCAACATTACGAACGAAATGTGTGGTGTTGAAAAAGTTTAATAACATTGGGGAGCTTGAGTAAATTGCATTGGAAGCCCTGAAACGATGCGAAGATTTACAAACTAGACTGTGGTTTATGCATGTGTTGATATCCGAAGGCAGGCAGGAGTATTCGAAAGAGTATGAAATGTCAATGGCAGAAGTCAAGAAGATTCTGACTGAAAAACAATATGAAACTTTAGTTAAAAGCCATAAAATGTGGGGACAAACTTGAATGAAACAAACACTGATAATCCTAGAATTTAGCAATATTTAATAAGGTTTTTGTTTTTATGGATAAATCTGACAGTTTTTGTTTTAAAAATACATATATTTCTTAAAAAATATATTTTATGAAAATATCGGCTGGCTCTTTTGACTGCACTTGGTTCAACCAGAAAATACAAATAGTTAATAGTCTTTGAACTAGAAACTCTTGAGATGCGAAATAATTAACTAGAATGTAAAAAACGATCAGATTATATCTGTGTTGTCACTGCTTACGAAATCAAATTGCTTGCATGATTTGAAGATAATAATATGCCTACAAAAAATAATCGTCTCTCTATCCAAACTAAATATCATTCATTGACCACCAAGTTATTTCTTGAGCTGAATTCCGAAGTCATCATTAATATCTTCATCATCCCAATCTTCACGCCATTGTTTCGCTTCTATTTTTTGGGGAGCAGAAGTGTCATACACTAGAATTGCGATAATAAACGTATTATTTCAATATATATATCTATGCATACAATATATATTTACCATTTTCCTCGAATTCTTCGAAATCATCTTCATCTTCTTCGAGCATCTTCAAAACCTAGGCATCTTTTTGCAGTTCTTTCTTCTTGTCGTCTTTTGGGTCCGTTTTGAGCTCTACTTTCTGTTATTTGGTTTTGTCGACCATTTGGATATCCACTATTTATGATGTTATTATTTAAATATTTTAAAAATGTTTTAAAATAATCAAAGGTTTTCTTTGACATTAGGTACTTAATTAATTTGCCTATGACTCTGCATATATTTACTATTGTTCATTTTAAAGTATGAAAAATAATTTCTTTAAACATACAATAGATATTATTTATATATTCTCAATAAATAAAGCGTGACCCATTGGTTGAATTGTCTAAAAATATAAAATAGCAATGCATGAATTAATTAAACTCTTTAAATTATATGTATATACAATTAATAAATAACCTTAAAAAAATAGATTGATCGGTATAATATATCTTCTAATTTCTCTTTAAAAAAAATGAGTATTTCTATTAATACTAAGTTAAAATGGAAATATAAAGCAGTGAATAAGAAGAAATTATCGATGAAGCATCTGCACCAAATAAACAAAAAGGCTGTCTTGCACCGAACGTAACCCGACCCTCACAGAACAAGAACTACCTCAAAATGTTCGACCAATATCTCGTTAAAAGAGTCAGTCTCAACAAAATCCAGCCAATCGAACAGTCCAGCACTGCCACCCAACAGTCCAGTAAGTTTCATAACACCAACCAACTCATTGCAGAACAAATCAACAAGCGAAAACTGGTGGAAAATACTTCGGAGTTGAGAATCAACAAGATGCTCGACAATTTCAAAAACGTCGACACTTATGTAAACATCAAACAGTTTCTACAGGATATGAACTTGGCCAATAATTCTGAAAACCAAAAAGCAAAAAACCAGCAACAAGCCAAAGAGAATGCTGAATTGAAGCACCGTAAGAAGATTTCGGACAAGAAATTCTTCGAAGCATTACGGCATTCCTAATTCTCAGAACTCATATAATCAAATAAGGAATATAAGAAGAATGTCAAGACATTGTTTCACAAGATCGACAAATATGTCAAGCCATTGATCAGCAGCCAGTATAGCTTAGAATCAGGAGAGCTGAAACCCTTCTATCAGGAGATAGAGACTTACTTGAAGCATCGTAACGATTTCTGTGAGCAAAGACCAAACAAAACAGCGATGGACTGGGTACAGCCCTATTCCTACGACAAAGGGAACAAAGACTCTGATGACGACTCCAACTCCGATGGCGAGAGCTCTATCTCGTAGAGCAAAATCCCAACAGTTATCGGAGATGCAAAAAAGACCAATTCTCAAAATTTAGACAAAGGGCAAAATCTCGAAGCAAGTAAAAAGTATTACGAAGAATTTCACAATCAAGCAGTGACAATCGAGAAAAAGATGCACACATTTTTGCACCAAATGTATCGAAATAAATGGAAAACAAATAAATAGACACTTAAATTAAACTCAACCTATGAGCAACGCTAGACAGTGAAGTGCAGAGAAGAAGAAAAACCATTTATCAGCGCTTAATTTAAAGGGTATGCTTCAAAGACTGCTTTTAGGTTCCGCTATTCGAAAAAGAAATAAATGGAGTTCAAGCATATTAAAAGTCAAATATTTCGAAACACGGAACATAAATCACCACCGAGGAGGGGAGACCCCGGTGCAGCAAAATAGAATCTATCAGGCATTCAGCTCAATAAAACTGTGGCCTTCAACAACTAACAAGGACAAGTCCCTCATTCTACGACTACCGCAAAGCAGGACCCTCTCTGCTCACTGATCGATAGATCATCTTCGGCAAAAAAGATTGCGAGGATAAGGGAGAAATATAACTTCAAGAGGCCTCTAATTAAGGAGAACTGTCTCAAGAAGATATAAGATTTTATAGAGAGGACCTAGTCTAAACAAGGAGAATTTCGACGAGATAATGAGAACATCTCTCATCTGATAAATAAGTTCGAGAGCAGGCAGATTATGGACTTTGACAGATTTAAGGAGGAAATAGTTGAGGTTGATATTGGAGATTTTAAACGGATTGCCGGAGGCAAGCATCTCCAATATTACTGATAATTCAAGAGGATGTTCGCTCAGCTCTATTATATATTTCTATTAACTTGCAGATTTACATCAAAAACTAGATTTAATATTTATACCAAATATCGAATAGAGCAACACTATGAACCAATGTCTAGATTTCAGAATAAAAATATTTTTAAAAAAATCAGTTGATTACGTTTTCTTGCTTCAGGTATTAGATGATCTAGAATCCGTCATTCCAATACATTATATTACATTTCAAATATTTGGAATAGTCCTCCACCTTCAATATGTTATGCAACGAGTGATCTTTACGAATGAAGGCATAACCCTTAAACTCCTCGATATGGTGAATGCCGCACAAATCGTTCAAACCATCTCCGAAATACAAGAATCTTTAAAACTCTCCCTTGACTTTCCCGATCTCGTCAGCATAGTTTTGCAAAACTACTCCTTTGCAGTATCCGTGCAGACACAAAGGCAAGTTACAACTTACAATACCCGAATCATAACTATATTTTATACCGTCAAAAGTTAAGTCTTTGCCGAAGTATTAATCAACATGCTCCGATAAACCTTTTTTTTCCAGGAATTTTCGAAGTAAAAGTCTATTTCCTCCAGACACAATTATGACAGAGAAGCCCATCTTATTGTGAAGGAATTCGATCAAAGGCTGCATACCGGATACGAGGTTGACTTTATCGACCCAAGAGTCCATGTGCTATTAATTGGGCTGGTGGTTTTCGATCACTCGATGCAGAAGGGTGGGCCACCTCTCCAAATGCTTGAAATACTTGTCAAGAGCTTCTTTGTACTCTTGGCGATCCATATGGCTAAACAGGCATTCCTAGAGATACTCCTCCGATAAGGTGAAATCCATATCGAAGACGCATAGAGTTTTAGGAGTATTGCTCTGCATTCTAATATTCAATTGTAGATAGATAATTATATATATAGTTGAAGTTTTATTAAATTTAAATACAAACATTAGACAGCTAATTTAAAAAAATGGATCAAATTAAATCTTCTAAAAAATGTCTATCTATCATATATGCATATAATTGTTCAGTTATATAGAAGAACCATTCAAATAAACAGGAATAATATAAAAATGAATTATAAGTTATGTCTAACGTTGATTTTTTTTTTAGTTATTTTCATTATTGAATATATTTATAGAGCGACGATATTTCATAAGAGTTGACCAAAAATATCTCTTTCTATATAATGACCCAATCTGGCAATTGGGTCATACTTA